>CALNHX010001094.1:0-252685 GCA_940337035.1 Agriotes lineatus
GATCACATTTACCAGAACGGTTCGAACATCAAAATCGGCGTGAGCACTGTGATTAATTCTGCACCGTTGACATAAAATTGTAAAAAATCTACGAACTTAGTAATTTACTGAAAAAAGAATGAGTTCACACGCCGTTCTGCCCTTTTATCGCAGCGACTTGAGTCTCTTATCGCCCACTTTTATTAAACATTTTTAATTGCCGAAGTCATTATAAATCACTTCTGGCATATGAATATGATGCCCCGGGCCATAACATAGCGATAAATTCGCGGTGCGGTAATTTACAACCGGCTAAATATAAAAACCTCAAAAATGCAAATTCTCCGGAGGTTTTTGCACCAATTCTAAAATTACTTCATTGCTCAGCATGCAGTTCCATCAACAAACGACGCGGGGCCACCTGCTGAGGACGCTCAGAACGGCGTCTAGGTGCAATTTGATCTGGATTTGGCATGCATCCAACAAGGAGTTTGCTGTATTGAAGGAGGGCACAGTATAAACAGAGTCAATGAACAACGTGGAGAAAGAGACAGTCACTGATTTCGGAAAACGTTAATTGTCAATGGTCTGCGTTTTATAGAGTTTTACATTGCTAATAGTGTGCGAGTGAGATATTCAAATTTGTGATAATTAACGATGCTGTTTAGTTGTAAATAAGTGTGCCTGGTAACAACGTACCAGTGATACCAAAACAGTTTCTGGTAATATTTGCACAAATTATACTTGCACTGAATATTACAGCAATTATAGCAATTCAATAATCTGCTTGCCAGTGACGTAGCCTGGATTTTCATTTTTTTTTTGTTTGGGAGGGGGAGGCTCATCCATCGAATTTTGTTTGGCGTTGGCCATATTGGAATAAATTTACACTTTCTAAAAAAATATACGAATTTACATTGATGCCACTGTAGTCTAGACAAATTAAGGATGCTTTTATATTTTCTTAGATTTCGAGCTGTCATCTATAAAACACTGAACAACTGTGTTAACAACTTTACACCATACCCCAATCGCATAATGCAACTAAAATCACAAATCGGACATGTAAATATAATACAAGTGTATGCCCCAACCGCAGAAAAGGCGGATGAAGAAATTGAACAATTATACAATAAAGTACAAAATATGTTGAAAGCAGTAAAGAAACATTAAACTACGATTGTGATGGGAGATCTAAACGCAAAAATTGGCAAACGCAAATATGAAGACCTGGTTGGGAAATACGTATGAAGACCTGGTTGGGGAATACGGACTTGGAACAAGGAATGAAAGAGAAGAAAGACAATTACAGTTTATACAAGAACATGAACTAGTAATAACAAGCACACTCTTTAACCTACTTGCTAGAAGAATCTATACTTGGAAATCACAACAGGATAACAAAGTAAGCAACCAAATAGTGATTATATGGTGTGTTAAAAAAAACTCATTCGCAGCATGTCATGATCAAATTGAAGTTTGTCGTAACTTGAGACATACCCATTGTTGCAAATGAACTACCAAGTTAGAGAGAACTAAATTACATCTTGACCTTGAATTATTTTCCTAAAAATATACAAAACAGTTAACAAAAACATATTTTATTGACCCTTATGATTATTACACTCGGTGTTGTTGTGTAAATGCCATATTATTTCTCTTTTTGGTTGATACAATTAAACTTAATGCAGTATAAACGTTTACCTGTCATAGTGATAGATGTTTTCATAAACAAATTGCAATCTGACATTCACCTACAGACGTAGTTAAGACATGACTAGATTTTCTATCTTTCCAAAGCCTACCCTAAATGAGTTTTTTTTTTGGAACACACGATATAATGATACGCAAAAGATACAGAAACAGCATAATATGGGCAAAAACTTCTCCAAGTGCCGATGTGGGTCCGATCATAATCCGTGGTGGTTGAGATTAAAGAAACCATCGTACAAACAAACCAGACCTCTCAAAACTTAAAGATGGAGAAACAAGAGAAGACATGACAAAGGAATTAAACACCAAACTAAAAGAAGCCTCAAAGAAATAGAAAATATTACACATGAAACCAGTGAAAAACACCTAACAAGACAACATATAACTGAGAAAAAGAATTGGATGACCACAGAGATATTGATGCTAATGGAAGAACGAAGAAACTTCAAGTCGAAAGATCTGAATAAATACAAAGAAATGCAAAAAGTAATAACAAAGAAAATTAAAGAAGCTAAAGAAAAATGGCTTGAAGAGCAATTCCAGGAAATTGAACAACTCGACAAAAAATACCCATCAAAGAATAAAACAAATAGTGGGTCTGTCCAGAAAACCCCAGAATAATGTACTAATGAATGAAAATGAAGAATTAATCTTTGAACCGCAAAGAAACTGAAGACTTGGTCAAAGTATATAGAGAAATTTTTTAAAGACGACCGCCCACCAAGCTATTGTATAAACAGCGAAACAGAAGAGACAATAACCAACGACGAGGTAATCTACGCTCTCAGAAAGATGAAGAACGGAAATCTAACAGGCCCGGACGAAATACTAGTTGATGCAAACAAACTTTTGGAAGACGAACGCAAACAAGATCCAAATTATCATGATGATTGTCAACCTTCGACCGAAGACGGCGTCTTAAGAAGATTTGGAGAGCGGCTTTAGCCCCTCGAGCCGCTCTTCCCACTACGCCACTGCTGCTTGCAGTTGTTTTCTGAATAAATTCAGTCCTTCCGTATCATAATTTAACTTTGTTTTTTGAAGTAGCTCCAGTGTTTTAAGGTTTTTATTTCGTAATTCTTAAATTACATTACGAGTGCACTTATTTTTCAAAATTATTAACATGAACATTTTGTTAAAAACAGTTTTAGCACTTAAAGTGTAGCAATTTACACAATATTAAATAATTTTGTGCGTGCGCAATCTCAATTGAAATGAAAATACGAGTTTTAGAATAGACTACAAAAAAAGTCACTTTTACCATTGATTAATTACACAAAGTGTAATTAATCAATGCTTTTACTTATATTGGTTCCAAGTTGGGTTTGTGTGTATATCAGCTCCAATTTAAGTGATCTGATTAGATCTCAGATGAGCTAGAAACGAAAGTGAGGTGAAGCTAGTGAAATAATGAATAATAGTGACTATTCAATTCACCTGTCATCTGTCAAAAAGTGACCAATGAAAATCCAGAATTCTGACGTTTCTTGACCAATCAAAAAAATATCAGTGGATATATCTTCCTAGAAGGTATTCAAGTGACTATTTTGAACAAATGTGATTTTTATTAGAAAAAGTCAATATTAGTGTTCTGTTACTATAGAAATTGCGTAGTTTGTTGCGCTTGGGATTAGGACTCGTGCTAGCGCACTCGTCCTAATCGTACCAAAGCACAATGGACATTCGTGACACCACTGAAAAAATAATCTACTTAGCTTTGACTACTCATGGTATTATAAGTGAGTATATAAAAGGTGTAGCTTCGGAAAAATAGCCAAAATAAAACCGAGAAATGACGAGAAATTAAGTGAGGTTAGGTATACAAAAGTGAAAACCAAAGCGAGCGTAAACATATGCAACATTGTCAGGCGGTGTTGCCATTGTATACTTTTCTCGGAAAAAACCAGAGTAACCCTACAAGAGTGTGAGGAGGCCTAGACTAAGTAGTTCTTCGACGATTACCAATTATATTGAAGGGAAAAGAGGAACAATTTCTGAGGAAGCCGAATTGCAGCTAGAAGAGTTAAAACATTTCTAAAAGATCAAAATAATGCCAACTAAAACAGCAAATAAAACAAGTACTGAAAAAAGTAAGAATACAATATCAAGTAAGAAGATCTAGAAATGCTAACGGAGAAATTCAAAATGAACTAAAATAAACTGAAAAAATTAAAAGTGGAACTCAATAAAAGTGAAAAAGTGGGAGATAGAAAAGAAACAGCTTTCCAAAGATCGGAGGGTTAAAAAATAAAAATGGAGTACAAAACACAGCAAAAACGAATAATTATATAGTGATAAAAGGTGTTAAACTTAATGAAACAAACCTTAAACAAGCGATATTTGAAGATTGAAAGCGCTTTGAACGATAAAGACAAGTATGAAATAAAAAAGTAATTTTACGAAAAAGTAGATAAAGGAGACGAAGAAATACTAATCATGGGAGACCTAAATGCAAGAGTAGAACACAAAAATAAAAGCATGGAATGTTGTTTAGGGAAAGAAGGAAAACAAATAAAATAATAATGGGCAAAGGTTAATAAACTTCTGTTTAGCAAATGAATTAGTAATCGCCAATACAAAATTTAAACGTAAGAGAATACACACAATAACTAGGTGGTAACCGGGATGTGGGGAGAAATCAATTACAGATTACTTTTTGGTAGCAAAAAATATGGTCTTTAATTAAAGATAGCAGAGTGCGAAGAAGCCGGTAGCAATCACTACCTCCTTACATTAGATACCAAACAACTAAACGTAGACAAAATTGTAGTAGTTGAAGAAAACATTTGCAATCACAAATTAAAATTGTAAGAGAGAAGAATTACTAGTGACCGTCTCAGATAAATTATCCAGGAATTTCTAAGTGTACCAGCCAAACTATATGCAGGAATCTTGGAAAACAGAACAAGAGAGAAATTCGATCAAACCATAGAAGAAACACAACGTGGTTTCAGAAAGAAGAGAGGAATGCAAGATTTGATATTCTCAGTATTTATTTTTTTTCCAACACAGAGAAAAGAACAATTACATCGGTTTTGCAGACCTGCACAAAGCCTTTGATAGGGCAAATAGGAAACATGTTTGGAAAATATTAGAAGAGAAGAAAATAGGTACATCGTTAACAAGAGCAACGTGGAGCTTATATCATACCTTCATGAACAAGAAATCGCAGGTCAGAATTATTTCAAAACTACAAGGAGTAAGACATGGTTGAGCGCTATAAACATATAAAGTAAAGGCAGGAAGAATAAAAAATGTGACATGCTCCGAACCAATTTATGCCCACAACATAGTAATAATGGCCAAAAACCAAGGATACCTGCAGCATAATGAGCTATGAATAATTAGTATGGAAATAAACAAGAATAAGACAAAGGTTATGGTTATAAACAAAGAGCATATGGAATATAAGAATAGAAGTAGAAAGAGAGAAGGCTAGAGCAAGTGACAACTTTTAAGCACTTCGAAGCCTATATAGACAGCAATGTGCAAGACAATGGGGAAATAAATGAAATAGTAGCCTCAGCAGGAAGATTAAACAACATTATGAAAGAGGGAGGTCCCAAAGAAGGCAAAGGTAGAGATATTTAAGGGAATTTGCAGTCCTGTTCTAACATATGCTTGCCAAGCCAAATCATAGCACATTTTCAGCGTACATAAATCAAACAAGTAGAGACACTCACTGTCGGTTCCTTTGATGTCAAAATACCGATTTGAATAACCTTGAACGGCTCCTGGGGGGTTCTTTCCCATAGTACTAACAGATGGTGCCACTACTTTATCACATATGATTGGTAGCACATCCAGTAACTGGGCTCTGATTGGTAGAACTTTGTGCTGGTACGCTGACATTATGATAATGAGATACCTATGTCGGATGGAAGATGAAAGACTGCCAAAAAAATCTACGAAGCACGAATCTATACAGGGGTAAAGCAAGAAAGACATAGAACGAAGCATTGAAGAAGGAATTCATGAATCACCGGTGCGTTATTTTTGAGAAATGGTAGGCTTTTTGTTTAGTACGAAATGAAACTAGAAGTTTGCATTTTTTAGTTCAAATAAAAAAGCTGTGGTAGATTTTTGCTTTGAAACTACGACGAAATTATGAAACAATAAACTGAACTTTACAGTCCCATCTTGTTTAATATATTTTTTTAAATGGTAAACTCGGATTTGATATGATTTTGCGGCTGGCCCTTCGCAGTCCGAACCACTGCAACATGTGAGTTATGTTGCTCTCTTTCTAGCTTCTTTGTTCGTATAGGCTATTAGAGCGAGCGCGTGTGCGCTTATCTTAGTTCAGCCGGTTATTTTTCTTGGACTGTGAACTTCGTACCCGCAGAATAAGATCCATTGCTATTGAATTACTAACGCAACACAATTGTTCGGAAATGTATGCAAGTACTTCGGGAGACACGATGATTATTCAAAGTTTATTATTCTTATTATTCTTCACTGAGAATTGCTTCTGACTTCGACAATTTTTATTTTAAATATTTTAGCCTTCAGCAATCAGCGATTAAATAATTATACTGCGAAAAGCTACTTAACATTTTGTGTCAAAATTACACTTCGTCTTCACTGCAGCTCATTAGTATTATTTTTTGACAATTCGAAAAGCAGGTAATTCCCAGAGCACACAATAAAAGTGAGGAGTAGAATAAATATTATCTTTTAGGACAAAGGCTAAATCTAATACATGAACTATTTGTACACTAGGAGTAGGCGACGCATCAACTATGTATGAAGTAAATACCTCTAAGTTAACCCACACGTAAACGTGTCACGCATATAAAACACAACCACGTTCTCATCAATTATACAATAAGACTAAAAATAACATGGGGATAAAAATCATTTGGGGATAAAACAGAACTTGCTTTCAACAAAACATACAATTAATTATGTTAAAAATTAGGTAGCTGGCATAGGCAATAAAATTTCTATAAAAGCAGAGTGGCAGCTAATGATAATATTCAGAAAGAACATTTCATAAAAAAGGTGATATATTTCGACATAGTTTGTGTCTTCTTCAGTCAGGTAAGTTACACAATTAAAATACACGTTAAAATCATGCAAATAAGTGTTCCACAATTAATATTTTCCATTATCCAGTTTAATAAGATAATTAGTAAAAAAAAGACTAGTAGTAATTTCTCATAACACAATTTGATAAGTAGTACAGGCAGTAGTACAGCGCATAAAAATATGTTTACTAATGAATAATATGTCATAAACGCCAACGTTTTGATGAGATTTTGTTTATTTTAACAGCGATTTAAAGTTAACGTCAGATTAGTGACCTTTATAAGACCGGCTGTAAGTAAATAAAGCAGAGGTATGCGGTTTATGTCATGAACACCTAAATAACATTATTTATCACGAACTTGTGAACACACTTATCGAGCCTATTCCTTTGATTCTCTTATTACCAAATCGGACCTGAAATAAATTGTAAAATTATAACTTGAATAAACAAATGGACGTTCGAGCTCTAGATTCTAGTGGCAGACTTATGTTACGTATGGAATTTTAGTTCAAGCTTTACTGTCTTCTCGAGCGTCTCTGCCGAAAATTCAATTGAGTTTAATTTTTAAAACACGGAAAACCATGTCGTCAAAGCGTAAAGTTTCTGCTTCAAATTTGCCAGACAAAAAACGCAGAAAAGTTTTGATTTTTTGAGGTTGCATAGTATAAATAAATCTAGTTAATAGAATCTAACCCCGTTTTTATCATTTATGTGTACTTGCGCATCGCGGTTTTACGCTTCGCGGCATTCTTCTGGAACGTAACCCCCGCGAACGGCGAGGTCTGCCTTACCTGGTATTTAGTAAAAAAAAAATTCGAAAAAACATGAAGATGCATTCTGAATGCAGAAAATGGAAAAAATATTTCTTTGTTTCTTTGTTTTAATTAGAACTTGGACATAATTTGGTTATTTAATAATTTTCAATGCAAAATTAGAATGAGAATTTAAAAATTGTAAAATCTATAAATATATTAATCAAAGCAGAAATCATATAATTAATAGTAAGAGTTAAAAATGTGAATCAATGTTTGCCATTACACGCGTTGTCAGCTTTCTGATTAAGGGAAAGCCAGAAAGTAATATTCTGAATATTTTTACATATTTGGTTGCTATCTCTGAACTCAAATATATTATGTTAATGAGACTATTGAACAGATTTTTGTATATTTCTAGACATTTCATACGTTGATACTCGGTAGTTATTATTCTTATTGTCGAAGGATATTGGAAGTTCATCATACATTCTGTATTTATCTGAAACTGTGAGACAGTCAAGAACGACCGGTTGCTACACAACATAGTATCTGGGATTCGTTCTTTACAGCAGCAATTCAAATCCAAGCCAATACTTCGGAAAGCTTTATCCCTTTCTCAAGGAAATTACAATCAAGTTTACAGATCTACAGGATTACAGCAAAAACAATGTGCTTTATTTACGAAAAAGTTAGTAATATTACTTCTTAACTGCCAACAAAGAACATAAACAGACATATTTTGTTTGGTAGAACAGGTTAAAGGGTTAAAAACAATACTTAAAGTAATCCGATTGTCATAGTTAATTGATTCATCAATTAGAAGTAGATTAAAGCTTGGTATTTTATTCGTGTATAATAACTAATGTTATGACGGTAAAAAAACAGCTCATAAATCATCAGACAGTGACAAGGGGGTATTTTGAATGACCAATATACAGGAGAATTTCAAAGAAAAGCCATACAAGTAATGTAATACACAGCAAAAAGTGTGTCTAAATTGTATTCTTTTCTAACCTTTAACCTGATGTACCAAACAAGATATGCCTGTTTATGTTCTTTGTTGGCAATTATGAGGTTCTAAGCTCACCTTTTGGTCAGTAAAGCACATTATTTTTGCTATAATTGTTTAAAACTGAAAACTTTATTGTAATTGCCTTGAGAAAAGAATGAATAAAAAGAGTTTTCTCTTGAATTGAATTCTGTATTTACACATACTATGCCAGTACCACTTTAGCATTCATTAAAACACTAATACACAAACGTTTCGAAACTTCTGGCGACTTGTTGATGAGGCCTATTGATTGACAGCGCTATTAATAAAAAAATGTTTGTGTATGCTTTATTTATTAGCATTATTGATTAGTGCAGTTCAGTTGCCAGCTACGTAATAAAACAGCCTGCGATAACTTGTTATTTAATTATGAACTCGCACTTAGCGCGATACTGTATCCACGTAAAAACAGATTTCTCGTTTTGCCTATTAGTAGTCTACCTATAAACCTTGTTGCACTGTGAAGCTTAAAACCAATCACGAATTTGCCGGAAAATTATTCAGCAATTGGGAAAATTCGACCAGCTGCAGGCGTAACAATTAACGATATTTACTATTGCGCAATCGGTGGAAATGGAAATGAAAAAGTTTTAACTGAAAAATAACGCACCAATTGATTTGATCACGGTACAGCCAACCACTTTTGAAAAACCCCGACAGATGTTTTACAGCGCTATCGCACGCTATCACTTGCTAAATGTTATCTTAAATCTTATCCTA
This sequence comes from Agriotes lineatus, assembly GCA_940337035.1. Lineage (NCBI taxonomy): Eukaryota > Metazoa > Arthropoda > Insecta > Coleoptera > Elateridae > Agriotes > Agriotes lineatus. Next base: position 9,251 of record CALNHX010001094.1, read on the forward strand.
GAATCTGCAAATCACGGCTTACCAAGCGATGCAAACATGACATGCACTGTTCATCTGGACGATTACATTGTAGTAAATATGATGAAGTACTTTTAAATTTGTATAGGAAACGTTTCATGGACAAACATTCAAGGCCTGGAAATTATTAAGAACAAAAATTTTAATTAAGTTTATCAGCCTATAAATTAGCGCAGCTTAACGATGTTAAGTTATTAGATAAGGAAGCTGTGAAGATTGCTTTTTATAACACTTTTTATAGTCTAAGCCTTAGAATCATGTGGGGTATTGGGCGATAGACACATTACCTCCTTACTACCACAAGGAGCTCTGTACCCAACTTGAAAAGCAACTGGTCGGCGGAAAAAATCTGTAAAAACCGCTTTTCATACCAAACCTGTGCAAAAAGTGTAATGCGACTTGTCCACGAAATTTGTTTCACTGCGAATCTTTGGTGACTATTGAATACTACAGTACTTAGTAGTTAGTACTTAGGAATTATTCAGCAGACGGTCACCAGCAGCCATGTCATTAATTACATCGCAATAAAAAGCTGGCGCAATGTTTAACGAAGCTAAATCACCGTAAAAATTCTAGATGGGTTCATTAAATACTCAGAGCGGAAAGGTTATCAAGTGGAGTTTAAGTAAATAATGGAACTTCCCCGGCTTCTCTATGATACTTACTGACTTTCATAACTGCGAATATATATCTCTATTAATTTGTATACATACGTCATTTCACTTTAAGGTAACCCTGACACCTAACGGAAAAAACGGGAATGGATTAAGTAAACACACCGTGTGCGGAAAAGTGATGATACGCAGGTCACTGCATCAGCATCTCCTTTCTTGTTTAAAAATGCCTTGACAAACAATTGTCATATACACTTACATGAATGTAATTGTTTTATCTTATTTCATTGTAAAGACCATACAATTCGATTGAAATAAATTGCTAGGTAAAAATTAGGGAATTCATATTATCATATACGGTCCCATGTCCATCTCACATGTTCATGCAAGTACAATTATGATTATTACTTTTTCTCTCACTAATCGACAAGCTGATACGAAACCATTACACCGTGGAAGTCAGTGACTCATGGGTAAGCAACTACGTTAAATTCATAAGGAAACAACTTCAAGATAATAAGTAAAAATAGTTGAATGTGAAACTGTAATGTACAGTTCGAAGTCTCATAGGTAACTGATAAACGAGTGACTAAACGTGCACCCTGAAAAATAAGACAGAGAAGGATAAGGTTTCTTCATTTGTTCCTCAAATTTAAATAGACGAAGGTCAAGGCGACGATGTGAAAACAAACTAGAAGCCTTTCGTAAATTAAGTATAAACTGCAAAAAGGTGTGATAATAAACATTAAAAAATGTTGAAATAATAAAAATTTTGAATCATTATAAAATCCAAATATATTAATAATAATGATACGGAATAAAGCTTTATCAACCATTGTTTCAACTACCATTGCATGGGCACCTTTGTATGTGTATTACTTGTACTAGGTAGGAATGCATGACATAATAATTACAAATAGTAACATTTCAAAACCACATGAGTACCGTTGTAAGTGTATCGCGATACGATCACTACGAGAACCTTTCAGCACTTGGAACGCTCTTTATGCGAAGTGTTATAAATAAGCCACTTCTAACAATCAGTATTCATGCAGATACAATAGATGTTCTAGAAGGAAAATGAAACCACATTATCTCAAACAAAAATTCTCAATAGTTCCCAAGATGAAGCAAATAAAGCCGTATTATGACCAACGTCCTGAACAGTTCAAGCTTAACAAATCCAATTAAACTCCCAAGTCCTAAACGAGTCACTTGCGATGGGGTAACTAAACTTACGCACCAATGCATTGAGCATTGGATTTCCTCGAGAAACAAATTGGATTTTTGCCCGTATTACTCATTTAATTTACTTCCTGAAACGACAAAGCATATTTTTATGAAAACAAGCTTTGATGACATTTTACAAAGATAGATCGATGCTAATGACCATGCGGCGTTAATGGATTACACCATTACACAACTTAAATTTTATTAGACCAACTACGCCCTAGGATATGAGGCAAACGGGCCAAAGTTTTGCCTAAGCAATTAGCAGCCGATTTCTAAAGTAGTTAGCAAATAAACAGTTTGCTAAAACTGTCGTTGAACTGCTTGTTTACAATTCTGGAAATTTTCGTGACATCCCCACTGTGATTTTGGTAATTTTGTATGATGTTACATATGGAAAGATTATTATAATGGTTAAAAAGCTGAAAATTATCAGTTGGAATGTGAGTAAAATAAATACGGAAACTTTTGAAAAAATATTCTTTTGATTGTCTTAAACGATTTAAAAGAGCAATAAACTGACTTAAACATTAATTTATTTTAGATAAAACAAATCGTTCTACAATAACTGTAAAGTGTTTCTTTTGTTTATTTTAAGAAACTACTGTGGAAAGTACTACCATCTACTACAGACTAGCTATTAGAGGAAAATATCTTTTTGGAGAAGATCAGGTACTTTTGCAATGCTCCTTGTGACCCAGCAAAAGTCGTTCAGTTCTGGGTTTCGGACAATAACATGAACGACTGAACTGGCCAGCTCAATATCCTAACCTCAATTCAATAGCAAACTTATTGCACGCCCAATTTCTATAATCATCCAGGAACGTATCACTGTATTTCAATAAAGAAATTGATACGCTCTATATCGAAAAGATACGAATATTTAAATATTACGGTAAAAACGACAGCGATAGTCAAGCTCCACATTTCTGAACGACCCCTGCAACTATTCCTAGCAGAATTAAGGTTCAAACGTTATCTGCAGCAAGCTGCTATCGCGCAGGAGGAAAGGTTATTAGAGATAGGTCAGTTTGAGACAAGCTATTTCTGATGGGTCCTTTATAAATAAAAAAACAGAGATAAATACCATTTCACCTACATTAGCCCGCTAAGGTTCGTTCCATGAATAATTTCGTCCTTTGGCCGTGACATTTGAAATTTTTCCTCTTGCATTTTTAAAACATCTCACTGATGGTTGGGGACTCATCCACTAAACGACCGATTATTTATTGCTGAACTGTTATTGTCAATATTTTCGTGTATGAGTGCGTACCCAGCACGGCCAATTAATGTGCTTGTAAAAACATGGCTACGGAGTAGTTGGACATCGATAGCGGTGCGTAAAAAGGGACGAAATACGCAGATTCGTTTCAATAACAAAAAAGGTGTGCGAATAGCGATTGTATCTGGCGCATTAGCGATAAAGCATCTCAGGTACAACATACATACGGAATTGGACCCTAAACAGTACAATCAGTACTTTAGATAAAAATTATCCAGCAGTCGGTATGAAAATATACGCATGTAATCGTCATTTCCAATCTCAAGGCCACAGTAATTTACGAAATTCGTTAGTCAATTCATTTTCTTTTTGTCATGTTGTATATCAATGGTTTTTTTATTAACAATATTATAGTGCCGCTGCATTGATTTTTGGCTCTATGAAAACCGTTTTACATCCTTTGGTTATAGTAATAATTTTTGGATTTCTGTTTCACTATTGATCAGAGCGATTTTCATTTCCCTGTTGATTTGGTGGTTTTGTCGTCTTTTGTTGAGCTATCATTCACATTCATTATAAGATGCTGCACAGTCAGGGGTTGTTCGCCGTAGTTACACAATTGCTTCTTGCTTGTATGTATCCAATTATAGCCTACGTCTCTTTAATAATACGCCAATTGAAAATATGAGTTTTTAAATTACATTAGGAATAATCGTTTTCCGCAGCGGGTAAAATAACTTACTTTGGTGAGTACCGCCACCACGGACCCGAGTGTAGAGGATTAAACCTCGAAAAAAAACCTGCTGCCTTGCAGGGAGGTGTTGGCTCACCAAAGGCTAGAGGAAGAAAACCTCGATGGAAAACTACCCGGTCCTCCGGATGGGGGTTGAAGCGATGGGCCTGCTCCTCATTCTTCGGAAAACATTTTACCTTGCAAAAAACGATGTAAATAAGCCTCGGAACTTGGATGGATGTAATAAAAGACGACTATGGCGACGAAAACGGACAATAAGGATAGGCACGTGGAATATACAGGGATTGAGAACGAAACAAACGGAAGTGATCTCAGAAATAGACAAAATGAATTTAGATATAATAATTCAAGTGAAACCAAGAAAAAAGGAATGGGAGAAGAAAAGATGGGGAATTATATCCACATATGGAGCGGTGTGGATAAACATCAACACGCTAAAAGCTGAGTCTCGATATTATTAAAAAATAAGTGGGCAAAATATATCACAGCCTTCGAACAAGTAAACGAAATAATAATAAAAATAATTATAAACATCTATGGACAACTGACAGAAATAGTCGGAGTATATGCAATAAACGACAACGCAATGTTAGAGGAAAAAGAAGAATTCTTCGACAAACTAAATGATATTTTAGAAAATATACATCCTCAACATGAAGCTATTGTAATAGGAGACTTAAATAGTAGATTAGGAAGAGTAGATAATGACGTGGTAGGACGTTTTGGAGAGGAACCAATAAACAACAACGGCAAAAGATTAATAAATATATGTAGAGAACACGAATGCATAGTAACCAACACAATATTCCAACATAAAAACATCCATAAGTACACATGGGAGTATCCGTCAAGAGACCTAAAGTCCATTATTGATTTAATGATAGTTCGGAAAAGTAGAAGCACGATAATAAAAGACGTAAGAGTATACCGTCAACCTGAATATGCAAGCAACCATCACATGCTAATAGGCGAACTGGTTTATATAAGTCAGCACAGAAATAAGGACAAAACAAATGTTGAAAATCTAAAGCTAACTGAAAACAAAGAAACTATATACAAAACCGACCTACTGAAACAGTACAGTGTTGGCGTACTATACCAGAATAGGCTGGGAAATAAACTAGAAATAGATAAAGACGCAACCGTGGAAAAAATGTACAAACACATGAAAAAATGTATATTCGACGCAGCGAATGAAGCACTGGGCATCGAAAATAGAAAACATAGATTTAGAGAGAAATTTAGCATAGATTTGGAACAAATGATCGACGAAAAAAGAAAGCATATATGAAATGGATTTCTTATAAAAAGGTAGAATCAAGAGAAGAGTACATAGAAATAAGAAGAAGAGTAAAAGCCAAAGTTAAAGAAGAAACAAATGAACACTGGGATAGATTATGTCGAGATATTGACAGCACGATTGGCTATAATAAGTCAACAGAAGCATGGAAAACGATGAAAAACATAAGAAAATCTTAAACACATAAGAACTTCATACAAATAATAACGCCAACACAATGGGAGACACACTATTCAGAGCTGCTACAAGAAAATAGACCACAGTATTTAGAAGCCAACGAAAGCATAAGAAGAATGAATGATATAGAAGAGATAAGCGCGGAAGACATAAAAGGAGCTCTTCAAAAGGCAAAAAATAATAAAGCACCACGCCCAGGTAATATGAGAATGGAACTGATAAAATACGGAGGAGATAGACTAGCGGAGTATATTAAGATAATGTTCAACAAAATAGAAAAAGGCGAAAATATACCGGCGGAATGGAACATGTCGTACATCAGTTTAATATACTAAAAGGGCGATAAAAGATCGTGCTCAAATTACAGAGGAATAAGCGTGTTACCAGCCATAATGAGAGTATTTACTAGAATTTTGAAAGTGAAGATAGAAAGAAATATAACACTAAGGGAAGAACAGAGTGGCTTTAGAGGAGGTAGGTCATGCCTGGACAACATATTCTGTGTGAAACAACTTATTGAAAAGAACAAAGCGAAAAACATAGATACACACATGACATTCATAGACCTAGAAAAGATATATGACAGTGTTCCTTGATCTAAAATGGGACAAGCGATGAGAAGAATGAACGTACCAGAAAAATGGATAAATCTAGTACACATATATATGAGAATACCAAAGCTCAAATAAAAATAGGAACAAAGTTGACCAAAATCCCACAGATTACTAAAGGACTTAAACAAGGGTGCTGGCTATCGCCACTGTTGTTCAATATATATGTAGAACAAGCACTTGAAATGAGGTATCGGAAATATGGCGGAATGGGCGTAAATATAGGCGATAGAACTTTACATTCGTTGCTCTTTGCAGATGATCAAATTATATTCGTGCAGGATAGTGAAGACATGGAATACATGGTAAGAAAACTAAGAGAAGAATATGGGAAGTGGGGGTTACAGATTAACTTCAACAAAACAGAGTAGATGTGTATAAGGAACGAGGTACAAAATTTAGAAATAGAGGACGAAAAAATAAAAAAGTGTTACTCGTTCAAATATCTGGGTTCAATTATAACTTCAATGGGCACATGCGACAAAGATATCGAGACCAGAATAGCTATGGGGAAAAACGCTACTAGATCATTACACGGAATAATATGGAATAAAAACATATCACAAGAAACAAAAAAGAGAATATTCCACAGTATAGTAGAGAATATACTACTATATGGCGCAGAAACATGGCCAATAACCGAAAAAGTAAGGAATAAAATTCGAACAGTAGAACTTGACTTTATGGGGAGAAGCTTACAACTTACACGAGAAGACAGAGTCCGCAACGAAATAATATGGAAAGAATGGGAATAACGTGCTCAGTCACCAAATCTCTAGAAAATAGATCGCTAAAGTGGTTTGGAGATGTGAAACGCATGGACGAGGAAAGATGGCCGAAACGGATAATGGAGTGGCCACCAAGAGGTAAAAGAAGAAAAGGGAGACCAAAATTGGCATGGAAAACATACATAAATAAGGCGATGGACGATAGAGAATTACAAGTAGGAGACTGGGACAACCGAAGGCTTTGGAAACGGAAGACGGCAAACTCCTAAGGCGGAGAAAGCCAAAGAAGAAGAAGAAGGAATAATTGTTTTAGGGGTATTTAACAGGTCATATTCCTGTGATCCATGTAAACAAATATTTATTCTCAACATACAAAAACAATTAGCAATAAGCATCTTGATTTCTTATTTGTTGTGTTAGCTGTAAATTACTAATCCCAATGTTGTTTCAGTTCAAAAATCACGTAATTTGTTATTTTCATTCTGCGCAGAAAGGTGTCTCAGCAGAGAAAGCGAGTAGAAACCCAAAGCTACGAAAACAACAACAAAAGAACAAAACATTGTTTACTGAGTCAAATAAACTTACTGACGTATTTTGCCTGAGACGCAACAAGTTAAGACCATTGTCGGCATCCCTTCAACCCCTCGATGACTGCAATACCTCCCTATTACCATAAGGTTAGGTTAGGACGCCGTATCAGCCATCAGTCTTGTTTCAAATCGTTTCTGCAGCCAATTCAAGTGGTAAATTTAAATTTAATCAAACATTAATAGGTATTGAAAATCATCAATCTCGAACATTAATGCTGGATTTTATATTTGAATCAAAAACTATAGTTAGTCTCCATGCCCAATTCATATTTTACTTAACTCAAACATTATTGAACATCTAAAATTTAAAACTGAGATTGTCGATGTCGTCTCCCTAGCCAACTCAAGTAAGTATAAAATTTTATTTGCCTCAAATATTAATACTGGACTTTTGAATCAGATAATGTATTCTCCAGGGCCAACTAAAGTATCATATTTCACTTGCTTTAAACATTAAAATTGCTCCTTATATTTGAATCCGAAGCTGTAGTCTTCATAGCCAATTGAAGTAACATACTCTTCCTGCCTCAACCATAAATACTGTTAATCTTACATAGTAATCCGACACTATAGTCTTCATGGCCAATTAATTCAAACAGCACATTTCACTTGCCTCAAACATTAACATTGTTACTCTTAGATGGACATTCAAACCCGTAGTCTCCATGGCCAATTCACGAATCATATTTGACTTGCCTTAAACTTTAAAATTGGTTTTTATATTTGAATCCAAAGCTGTAGTCTTCATGACCAACTCAATTATATCATATTTGACTTGCCTTAAACTTTAAAATTGCGCTTTATATTCGAATCCAAAGCTGTAGTCTCCATGCCCAATTCAAGAATCATATTTCACTTGCCTTAAACATAACAATTGCTCCTTATATTTGAATCCGAAGCTGTAGTCTTCATAGCCAATTCAAGTAACATACTCTTCTTGCCTCAACCATGAACACTGTTAATCTTAGATAGTAATCCAATACTGTAGTCTTCATGGCCAATTAATTCAAACAGCACACTTCACTTGCCTCAAACATTAACATTGTTACTCTTAGATGGAAATTCGAACCCGTAGTCTCCACGGCCAATTCAAGTATCATGTTTTACTTGCCTTAAACTTTAAAATTGCGCTTTATATTCAAATCAAAAGCTGTAGTCTGTATGGCCAACTCGAGTACCATATTTCACTTGCCTCAAACATAAAAACTGCGCCTTATATTTGAATCCGAAGATGTAGTCTTCATGGCTAACACAAGTATCATATTTCATTTGTCTGAAACATTACAACTGCGCCTTATATTTGAATTCGAAGCTGTAGTCTCCATGACCAGTTCAAGAATCATATTTTACTTGCTTTAAACATTAAAATTACACTTTATAGTTGAATCCGAAGATGTAGCTTCATGGCCAACACAAGTATCATATTTCACGTGTCTTAAACATTAAACTTGCGCCTTATATTTGAATTCGAAGCTGTAGTCTCCATGGCCAGTTCAAGAATCATATTTTACTTGCCTTAAACATTAAAAATCCACTTTATAGTTGAATCCGAAGATGTAGTCTTCATGGCCAACACAAGTATCATATTTTACTTGCCTTAAACATTAAAATTTCACTTTATAGTTGAATCCGAGATGTAGTCTTCATGGCTAACCCAAGTATCATATTTCACTTGGCTTAAACATTAAAATTGAGCCTTATATTTAAATTCGAAGCTGTAGTCTCCATGGCCAGTTCAAGAAACATATTTAACTTGCCTTAAACATTAAAATTGCACTTTATAATTGAATCCGAAGATATAGTCTTCATGGCCAATACAAGTATCATATTTCACTTGTCTTAAACATTAAAATTGCGCCTTATATTTGAATTCGAAGCTGTAGTCTCCATGGCCAGTTCAAGAATCATATTTTACTTGCCTTAAACATTAAAATTCCACTTTATAGTTGAATCTGAAGATGTAGTCTTCATGGCCAACACAAGTATCATATTTTACTTGCCTTAAACATTAAAATTTCACTTTATAGTTGAATCCGAAGATGTAGTCTCCATGGCCAACACAAGTATCATATTTCACTTGGCTTAAACATTAAAATTCCACTTTATAGTTGAATCCGAAGATGTAGTCTTCATGGCTAACACAAGTATCATATTTCATTTGTCTGAAACATTACAACTGCGCCTTATATTTGAATTCGAAGCTGTAGTCTCCATGACCAGTTCAAGAATCATATTTTACTTGCTTTAAACATTAAAATTACACTTTATAGTTGAATCCGAAGATGTAGCTTCATGGCCAACACAAGTATCATATTTCACGTGTCTTAAACATTAAACTTGCGCCTTATATTTGAATTCGAAGCTGTAGTCTCCATGGCCAGTTCAAGAATCATATTTTACTTGCCTTAAACATTAAAAATCCACTTTATAGTTGAATCCGAAGATGTAGTCTTCATGGCCAACACAAGTATCATATTTTACTTGCCTTAAACATTAAAATTTCACTTTATAGTTGAATCCGAGATGTAGTCTTCATGGCTAACCCAAGTATCATATTTCACTTGGCTTAAACATTAAAATTGAGCCTTATATTTAAATTCGAAGCTGTAGTCTCCATGGCCAGTTCAAGAAACATATTTAACTTGCCTTAAACATTAAAATTGCACTTTATAATTGAACCCGAAGATATAGTCTTCATGGCCAATACAAGTATCATATTTCACTTGTCTTAAACATTAAAATTGCGCCTTATATTTGAATTCGAAGCTGTAGTCTCCATGGCCAGTTCAAGAATCATATTTTACTTGCCTTAAACATTAAAATTCCACTTTATAGTTGAATCTGAAGATGTAGTCTTCATGGCCAACACAAGTATCATATTTTACTTGCCTTAAACATTAAAATTTCACTTTATAGTTGAATCCGAAGATGTAGTCTCCATGGCCAACACAAGTATCATATTTCACTTGGCTTAAACATTAAAATTCCACTTTATAGTTGAATCCGAAGATGTAGTCTTCATGGCCAACACAAGTATCATATTTTACTTGCCTTAAACATTAAAATTCCACTTTATAGTTGAATCCGAAGATGTAGTCTTCATGGCTAACACAAGTATCATATTTCATTTGTCTGAAACATTACAACTGCGCCTTATATTTGAATTCGAAGCTGTAGTCTCCATGACCAGTTCAAGAATCATATTTTACTTGCTTTAAACATTAAAATTACACTTTATAGTTGAATCCGAAGATGTAGCTTCATGGCCAACACAAGTATCATATTTCACGTGTCTTAAACATTAAACTTGCGCCTTATATTTGAATTCGAAGCTGTAGTCTCCATGGCCAGTTCAAGAATCATATTTTACTTGCCTTAAACATTAAAAATCCACTTTATAGTTGAATCCGAAGATGTAGTCTTCATGGCCAACACAAGTATCATATTTTACTTGCCTTAAACATTAAAATTTCACTTTATAGTTGAATCCGAGATGTAGTCTTCATGGCTAACCCAAGTATCATATTTCACTTGGCTTAAACATTAAAATTGAGCCTTATATTTAAATTCAAAGCTGTAGTCTCCATGGCCAGTTCAAGAAACATATTTAACTTGCCTTAAACATTAAAATTGCACTTTATAATTGAATCCGAAGATATAGTCTTCATGGCCAATACAAGTATCATATTTCACTTGTCTTAAACATTAAAATTGCGCCTTATATTTGAATTCGAAGCTGTAGTCTCCATGGCCAGTTCAAGAATCATATTTTACTTGCCTTAAACATTAAAATTCCACTTTATAGTTGAATCTGAAGATGTAGTCTTCATGGCCAACACAAGTATCATATTTTACTTGCCTTAAACATTAAAATTTCACTTTATAGTTGAATCCGAAGATGTAGTCTCCATGGCCAACACAAGTATCATATTTCACTTGGCTTAAACATTAAAATTGAGCCTTATATTTGAATTCGAAGCTGTAGTCTCCATGGCCAGTTCAAGAATCATATTTTACTTGCCTTAAACATTAAAATTTCACTTTATAGTTGAATCCGAAGATGTAGTTTTCATGGCCAACACAAGTATCATATTTCACTTGGCTTAAACATTAAAATTGAGCCTTATATTTGAATTCGAAGCTGTAGTCTCCATGGCCAGTTCAAGAATCATATTTTACTTGCCTTAAACACTAAAATTTCACTTTATAGTTCAATCCGAAGATGTAGTCTTCATGGCCAACACAAGTATCATATTTCACTTGCCTTGAACATTAAAATTGCACTTTATAATTGAATCCGAAGATGTAGTCTTCATGGTCAATACAAGTATCATATTTCACTTGTCTTAGGCATTAAAATTGTGCCTAATATTTGAATTCGAAGCTGTAGTCTCCATGGCTAGTTCAAGAATCATATTTTACTTGCCTTGAACATTAAAATTCCACTTTATAGTTGAATCCGAAGATGTAGTATTCATGGACAACACAAGTATCATATTTCACTTGTCTTAAACATTAAAATTCCACTTTATAGTTGAACCCGAAGCTGTAGTCTTCATGGCCAACTCAAGTATCTTATTTTTTGGCTTAAACATTAAAATTGTACCTTATATTTGAATCCGAAGCTGTAGTCTTCATAGCCAATTCAAATCATAATGTGAGATGGTAATCCGAAAGCGCATTCTTCACGACCAATTAATTCAAGCAGCATATTTCACTTGTCTCAAATATTAAACATTATTACTCTCTGATGGAAATTCGAAACTGTAGTCTTCATGGTCAACTCAAGTATCATATTTCACTTGTCTTAAAACATTAAAATTGCGCCTTATATTTGAATTCGAAGCTGTAGTCTTCATAGCCAATTCAAGTATCATACTTTTATTGCGTCCATCATTAATGTTGTTAATCTGAGATGGTAATCCAAGAGAGTAGTCTTCATAGCCAATTAATTCAAGCAGCATAGTTCACTTGCCTCAAACATTAATAGTGTTACTCTTAGACGTGAATTAGAACCTAGAACCTGTAGTTTCCATGCCCAATTCTATAATTATATTTTGCTTGCCTTAAACATTAATATTGTTAGTCTTACATGGGAATCCAAATCTGTAGTCCACATGGCCATTTCAAGAATAATATTTTGCTTGCCCTGAAAATTAAAATTGGGCTTTATAGTTGAATCCGAAACTGTAGTCTTGATGGTCAATTCAAGTATCGTATTTCACTTGCTTTTAATGTTAAATTGCACCTTATATTTATAGGAAGTATCATACGCTAATTACGTTAGACATTAACATTGTTAATTTTAGTTGGGAATCCGGGAATCTAGTCTTCATGGCCAATTCAAATATCCTATTTTACTTTTTTCATTTGGTAATATTGTTAATCTTAGATGGGAATTCGAGATTGTAGTCTTCATGGCCAATTTAAATAGCGCATTTCACTTGCCCCAAACATTAATATTGTTAGTCCTAGATGAGAATCTGAGGGGCCAATTCAAATATCATATTTTACTCGTCTCACACGTTGATATTGTTCATTTTAGATGGGAATCCGAATCCGAGACTACAGCCTTCATGGCCAATTCAACCATTATTGTTTAATTGCCTCAAACATTAATATTGATAATCTTAGATGGAATTACAATACTACAGCTTGATGGTCAATTCAAATATGATATTTCACTTGCCTCAAACCTTAATGTTAGGTCTTTATACTTGAATTGTATCTCGTTGGTCTTTCTATACTTTATAACTAGAAATGCCCGTTTCTCTAAACTATAACACTTCCAAAGTTTCACACACTTTACATGATTTCATAATAAATTCATTAATAATAAGTGCTACAACACATTAATAATTTTTATAGATTTTTAAATTCAATATGAATACAGCATTATATGACCTTCATTTACTAAATGTAAAAACGTTCGGCGCTAATCGTTATCTGCTGCGAAATTTTGCCAGTTGAGACTTGTTCTCAGCAAATATCGTGCTCTGTGCTCTGACTCGACTTTCATTTATTTAAAAACCCAATAAAAAAGAATTTGAAATAAATTCCACATTTGCGGCCAACTCGAATAGCGTGGCGTTTTTGCCAAAATGATGCAACTTGTAGCTAAGTTTCAACAAAAGGTTTTTCCAATAAAGTCATCATTATCAATGACCATTATTATTCCCCTTGTTTAAAATTAATACATTCATTATCCAGTAACAAAATTAAATGGACTAAGATTTACAACTAAGAGAATGGCAAGTCAAATATCCCTTTTCAAATATTTACTTCTCCAATTACCCAAACAAACGTTACTCAATCTAAAACGCAGTTTTTCCCACATTTCTGAATTTAAGTACGTTATCTACGAACAATGCTGCATAAGCTTATCGAGCTTTTTGAGTGAATGAAAACATGGAAAATTTATGCGCTTACGCTGTTGCGAAATTCGGAGATTAATTGCGACCGGTGGTCGTTTTCATTGACATCCTTGACCGGCAAACGATATCTTGGATGCCTTTACGGTCGTACGTAGTAAATTAAGTCAGGGAACTGGTTTCAGAGAGTGGGCATTCACGCGACACCAAGAAGAAATTTTCGAATGACGTATTCGCCGCGGGGAAATCTTGCGTGCATTTCCGAGATTCAGGCGATTTGGGACTTTAAGGTCGCAAAACCGCCACTATCTACCATGGATACATCCGGCGCGATAACAATATTTTCGAGAACGTTAAAACATTTCGATAGTAAATATTTTGAGCTATTTACTTGAATTTGTTTAAATATAGGTGACTTAATTCTGACCTGGGGATAGTGATGCAACCTAAAAAAAAACCGTTCGTTTTTTTTAAAAAAAACCTGTTTTTTTTGTAAAAAAAACAAAGCGGTCTGGTTTTTTATTTAAATGCGTTTTTTTTTCAGAATTAAAGTGTAGTGAATAACAACAAGTAATTTGTTTGGAAAAACAAAAAACAGATATTTTTAAATAAAAATAATACATTTCGTAGGTAAAGTGAATTATAGAATTTATAATAACAAAAAAAAAGCAAATATTTCTAAAGAAAAATAGAAACATAGCCAAAGTGGATGTACAGGGTGTTAGGGAAGTCGACTGAAAAATTTCTAGGGGTGAATCCTTGGCCCAAAATATGATGATTTAACTCAACTTACCTATATACAAAGTTGCTTAGTTTAGTCGCTAGAGGGCTTTAAAGATGATTAGCTTTTTTTAATTTTTTCAAATAAGTCGAAAAATCGTTGATGAATTTTATTCATTTTTTGGCCATGCGTTTTTACCAGTAAACTTAAGCATTTTGTGGCATAAACCCTAATTTCAAAAATTACAGGGTGTTTAAAAACGTTGTCACAATTAATTATCCATCTAATGTTTTTTTATGGATAGCTACTCTGATTTATAAGCTATTTCCTCTCTTAAAAAAATTTAGTTGGGTAAACGGTTTAGCCACAAAAAATATTTTCTAAATCCCTACAAGGCTGAATCAGTAATTTTAACTTAGCACTAGGCTTCTGTAGAGATTTAGAAAATATTTTTTTGTGGCTAAACCGTTTACCCAACTAAAATTTTTTTAAGAGAGTGAATAGCTTCTAAATTAAAGTAACTGTCCAGAAAAAAATGGTAGCGATTATACAGGGGGTTAAAACATTTAAAAAGGCTAGTCGCTTTAAATAATTGGGGACCTGCGTTTGAAGGAATAATGGGTAATAATGCGGTTGTCTAATGCGTGATGCTCACCACATCCACCACATCACCACGTGTCATGAAGTTGACACGCGACAGCCGGGTGTGAGAGCGAGAATATGGAAGCTCTGACCTTCCGCCTTGCAGGCCAAGCTCCTTCATGGGGTGTTAGTGCCTCACCATTATTATTATTAATAATTTTTAAAGCCCTCTAGCGGCTAAACTAAGCAATTTTGTATATAGGTAAGTTGAGTTAAATCATTACATTTTGGGACAAGGATTCACCCCTAGAAATTTTTCCGTCGACTTCCCTAACGCCCTGTAGAAATTATAATAATGCAGAAATTACTCTCTAACAGACATGGCTGACTCCTCAACTGACTCGGAGTCAGTATCCATGCAGTTTACGTCGCCCATGTCACTGTCCGATGAATCGCTAACGTAACTTGATTCGTCGATCAGGTCGACAGTTTCAGAGCTGGGTCCAGCTTAAAGCAACTTCCAATAGGGGTGGGTAACTACCAAAACATGCCGCCAATTACAAAAATGAATAAAAAACAAAAAAAAACAAAAAAAACCGTTTTTTTCTGTTTTTTTTCTAGGTTTTTTATTCGATTTAAAAAAAACGCGTTTTTTTTACATCACTACCTGGGGATAACTCCGATAGTCTGAATCTACGATTTTCTTATATCAAAGCAGTATTAGATAAATTGCACTGGGAATAGCACGATTTGCGGCGTTATCGCCATATTAAAAGATAAATTTTTATCGCGTTGCTGAAAAATTACTTTTAGAAGCGTATATATAAGTATATTACCACCTTCCCAGCTGCTTTGAATGAAATTGAAACGCTAAAGCGATTTACATAATAGTTTGAGGGAACTTCTATAGAATAGTTTTATTTTTGGATTACTTTAGTTTCCCCGTTCTGTAAATCAATATAATTATTACTTAACACTTTTTTAATAATAGCAAAATTTACGTCATTAGCAATCAAGTATGATAATTTTTAAATTACATACAGTATTTGCTCTTATTTTTCACACTTATTAAAAACACACTTAGACTGAATAAAGCAGTAATACAACTTCTAGTCATTATTGATATAAAAAATATGAAGAGGTAGCCACACATTGTCATCAACTGACAATGAAATTTATTCAAATATTGTCTGATTGGACGCTAAAACATTCAAGTGTGGAGAGATTAAAATTCAATACTTATCAAATAGCGTGAAATCCTTCAATATACAAAGGCTTGATAATTAATTGACGATATAAAAAAATGTTAAAATATAAAAACGACGTAGACTACACCAAATTTGTACCAGACGGTTTTGTATGAATACAGTTAATAGCATAATAGCAGCTAGGGTATACAGGGTGTTTTATTTTTAAATATAGACAAATTAAAAGGTTTACATTAACGTCGAGCAGCAGGGTTGCTAAATTCTTATTATTCCATAGCCGGCCATAGTTCACTGCTAAAAGTCAAGATTGCTAAGCCAGTAAAAAGTTGTTATAAAATTGTAGAAAAAGTGGGATGCGCACTTTTTAAATGCTTTCTGGAATTTTTCTCAGAATTTTACAAAAATTGACCGAAAAAGTTCGTTCAAATGTTGCTGCAAACACGCTGAAACTACAAAATTCTACTGCAAATTGCGAAAAACTTCCTGCAATTTTGCTTTAAAAAAATTTTCGTGCGATTTTATTGTAATATTGGAAACTTGTTCAAAATTTACTGTAAACTTGCTGAAAATCCCTGGCGAACTAGTTGATTTAGCTGAAAATTTACTGCAATTTTACTAAAAAAAGGTACTACCGGGAGTTTATTAGAAACTTCTTTAATATTTTTATTATAACTATCTGAAAATTACTGCCAAACTAGTTGCTTTAACTGACACTGAAATTTTGCTAAAAAACGAACTTCCTACGAGTTTATTGAAAACTCCTAGCGATCTAGTTGCTCTAACTGAAAATTTACTGAAATTTTGCTTAAAAAAGTACTTCTTGGGAGTGTATTGGAAACTTACTTAATATTTACTGTAAACTCTCTGAAAATTCCTGGCGAACTAGTTGCCGAACTGAAAATTGACTGCAATTTTGTAACAAAAGTAGTTCCTAGGAGTTTATTGGAAACGTTTGTAATATTTACCTACTGCAAACTTCAAGAAAATTCCTGGCGAACTAGTTGCCTTAACTGAAAATTTACTTTTTTGGGGAATTTATTAAAAACTTCTTTAATATTTACTATAATACAAACGCTTTGAAAATATCTGGAGAACTAGTTGCTTTGGCTGAAAATTATTGCAATTTTAATTTAATTGTATAATTGTTACACAGTTATTAAAAAAGCTTCACTAATGGCATTCTGAATGATACATGATTTTTGTCAAAATACAAATTACATACATGTTGATTTGTTTAGTCGTTTCAAAGAAATTTTCATTTTAATCTTAACACAATACTGATTGCCCATTAAAGCAACAACCATTTATTTACATGTAATCAGTTAAACGTTTCCCTATGCACCTTTTCACTAAAACTTAAAAAACGAACTCTGCAATAAAATTAAATCCACTGTAATAGTTATATTCCTCTCTGTAACAGCGAAAACAGGGTATTTCATAACCTACAACAAACCCTTAGAGGCAAATTTAACGCGTTTAATATGCGCATAAATTAATTGCTGTTTACGATGCTTTAAAGAATGCATAATTTGAGGTGGCATCAGATATTAATAGACCCGTTTTACATTATCTATTTTGCATACCTAGACTTTAATATGGCCTAAATTTAATCTCAAGGAGATCAAGCTGTAACGAGACGTGTTTAAAATAGCAATAATCGTTTGGAAACCTCTGGAATATACGAAAATAATGGGATTTATTTCAGGTTGGACGCTAACGAGAAGACGACTGGCATCATTCTAAATGTTTTAACAGATGTGGGAAGTAATTTTTCGGGGATACCGGAATCAATTTTGACAAGTCCGTTCAGCTAGGCTTATCTATAACATAATAAGTAATTGATGTTTGGCTTATTCAGAGAATAAAACTTCTGTAGGAGATTGTTATTCAAAATGTTTAATTAAAAAGGTTGCGTTGTTCCTCTTGGTTCAAACGTCACATAATAATTGTTAACAGATCATTTACGTTTCGCCATTTTAGGTGGCTTTTTCAGAATAGATTGAATTACATTTAAACAAGATGACTTCCAAAAAGGTTTATATTAAATTAACAAATATTTGCATGTGAATTAACAAAGCCACATTGCAAATAGGTAGCGTCTAAGTAGACGAATTTATGAGAAATTTTACAACAATCTAATGATCGTTAATATGATTGAGGTTGAAAAGTAACGATTAATCAATTAATATAGTTATAACATTTAAATTTTTTTAATACAAGTAACGAGCAACTTGCTTTGATGAAGCAAGCTGCTAAATTAAAAGGAAAGTGCAAGATTTTGGACACAATACATAAAATTGTGCACCATAAAAATTTGAAAATATAAGAATATGTTAAATACAATCAAATTTATGTCATTCTCATTAGCAATTAAGTATGATGATTTTTAAATTACATACAGTATTTGCTCTTATTTTTCACACTTATTAAAAACACACTTTGCTGAATAAAGCAGTAATACAACTTCTAGTAATTATTCATATAAAAAATATGAAGAGGCAGCGACACATTGTTATTAACTGACAATTAAATTTATTCAAACATTGTCTGACTGGACGCTAAAACATTCAAGTGTGGAGAGATTAAAATTCAATATCAAATAGCGTGAGATCCTTCAGTACACAAAGGCTTGATAATTAACGATATAAAAAACTGTTAAAATATAAAAACGACGTAGTACTACACCAAATTTAAGAATATGTTAAATACAATCAAATCAGCTGATTAGACGAGGATGGTGCAAGATAAAAGAAATCTGCTAGATAAATATTTTTAACCGTTTTCAAAGACTACAATGACTGCGATTATTAATAAAATGGCAAAAAATTAGGTTCATAGAGTAATAGTTGCGTTATCTGACACGTACTTGCGATTGTCTTACAGGATGGAACTTTATAATAAAAAATGTATCAGATACTCTACTACTACTTGCACAATAGATTTTTTTTTAATTTAAAACAAATAGAATTGTCCTTATAAATGTTACATTATTCATAAAAGCCGGTCGGTTTCACATACTTCTAGTTTTTTCGATATTCGAATTTATTTTCTGATAAATTGCCAAGTAGGTTTCGTACCAATTTAATTAACAATTTTATAAAAGGTAAATATTAAATGGGCATTGTCAGCTGTGTTGCCAACCAATATATTATTGATTAAAAGCTAAACAATGTATTTGTTTGTAAATTTGTATAGCTTTAATTGGATATTATTATACTTATGACAGTATATCGCAATTTTCCCTGAACATGCAAGAGCAGTGCTGGCAACAGATAAAATGTAGTGATTAGAGACTACATAAAAAAACATGTCCTGAACACGAAAGAATTTCATGAAATTATCGTGTCATAAAGCTATTGCAGGGCGCAGAAAATGGCAAATACTGGATAAAACAAATGAAAAGCAAAACCTACCTCTTGAGGAAGTGCAAGAATGTAGTCAGGTTTCTTGGTAGCGTGCAATCTACAGTTGCAACGATCGGTCAGGCACAGGTTCAGTGAAATAATAAAACGCAACCTAGTTTAAGTGAAAACTCGCAGTTAAATCGAAAGAGTGTTCTATAACCAAAAATTTCAGGCAGCCGAACGCTGAAGCGCACAGCACTACTTTCCGTTGGGTACTACTGAAATCAAAATTGTGAAATACATTGTAGTCGGCGCCGCAGAATGGATCGCGTGCGCACGCAAGCGGCGGCAACGTGCTCCATAGGGCGCCGCCCCCACCACGAACGCCTAATTGCAAATGTCATTAGCTCGATTACGTGATGGGTGTAATCTACAAGTCATTATCGGCGAAATTTTTATGGGACAGTGGCAGAAGGGACTTTTAGGAATCGCTGGTAGCTGCATGCTGCATGTAGATTGTGTGATCGTATGGCCCACAGGGCAGGAATGAAAATATAATTCACATTGTACAGGGTGTGCCGTTTTCGATGACATTAAAAGAGATTCTTAGTTATTACTAGATAGAAGAAAATACAGCTTTTCGAGACACAACAAGAGCCGGAAGGGCTCCGAAAATAACTGGCCAATTGACGATGACTCGAACAAGAACCATGGCAAAAGAAATATATACATGATGATTTTGAAATACATGTATATTGCTATGGTATTGTACTCGAAGGTTATTCTGTTCAAATGATCATATGTTTAAAGAATTAAATAAAAATAACAGGATTCGTTATGGTTTAATTGTTAAAATGTTGATATTGGAGAATATAAAATAAAATGATACATCATCTGTTAATATAAAAGTTAAATGGGTATAGGTGGATAGTAATGACTATAACTTGGGAGCAGGTTTTTATTTGAAAGACTAGTAACTGGAAATTGATGTTAATAATTACTTTAAGATCAGTACAAGACTGTGTCACATTTAATAAGGATGATTATGCTGCCGTGATGTAATTAAGCTGAAGTTTACTGTGATATTACCTTAAAATTAATGCCGAATAATGATAATATATGCTGAAATTAATATTAAATTACTATTTGTTTAAAGATGTAGGAGTAGTCACATAAAGTATGATGAATGTGAGCACAATTTAAGGAAAATTTGCACATGAAGCCCATAAAGAATGTGTAACTGTAAATAAGAAATACGACGGGAGATACCTGAAAGCAATATTAAGAGCGTGAACTGAAAAGAATCATTAAAATGTGTTAAAAGTGAACAGGTGTCACATTTCTTGACATTTGCAAAACTTAAAATGGAATCTAGTATTAAGTAAGTATGAAATAAATAATATGTTGGTTTCTAGGTAACCAGGTGTAAAAAATAATAATAAAAATATAATATATCCACAAAGTAAAAATGTGTATGTTGCGGCTGGTTTCTCAGATATTAACTTAATAAAACCAAATAATCAAGTTAAAAGGTGTTTAATTGAATTAAGAGTTGTGCAGGTTATATCAAAGATATACATTAATACAATGCAACATAAGTAATGAAGGTGGGTCGTAATTTAGTGCAAGCGGGGCCCATTGGTGGAGCTCGTGTGCAAATATATGGTGTCGCTGGTTGAATATGTGGACTGAGTACGACTTTCGCTCGTTTCTGGATTAGTGGAAGTAACTATACGAGGGAGAAAAAAGCCGTGCAGCTCAAGGTTGGTGCTATAGTAGCTATCTAGGGTCGGCAGGTAATCCTAAGTTTGGAATTCGTAGGGGTTCTTGGCTTTTAGACTGCCTAGCCCCGCGGTGGAGTTGGAAGTAACCCTGGGACAGATGACATCTGATGCGGCGTGGATGTGGTAAATGACGACACAGGTACCTAAAATGAGCATTCTTGTATCACATTCAGATTAATAAATACAAAAAAAATACCTATCTGATTAAAAAGATTATGATTGGTTGCTTTATTAAATATTCAGTGCAAGTGAGGTTATTTTAAAGCATAAATACAGCTTCACTCAAAATAATGCGAGCATATAAGTTTTAATGCAGACTGACGCAAAACCCAACTTGCTAACCTCGAATTTGACATAGACTTACAGTATCACCAACAATACATTTCAGTACTGCCAACTGATTCAGGCTATCCAGGACCTGCTGCAATTGAGTTTTAAAAATAATCACAATGTATATGTTGTATATGCGTACCGAACTTGAGGCTGCTGCAACTGTGGAACGCCCAAAATAATCACGCCTTTACTCCATGTATTAACGTTCTGGGTTTCTCCCGGCGATACTTATGGTACTATACTTGAAGGGACAAAGTAGTGGAACTGGTTCAAAGATAAGTAAAGCCTCTGGTCAGACCAGAATATATGGCTTTAGCAACCGTAAGTTCTCATTACCTAAGAACCTCCGCTGAGAGGCCGATTCTGCGTGGTTTTTATTCAAGTTTTAAAAATTATATTGAAAAACTGTGGATATCGAAAATTTGGTCAATCCCGACTGGAATATTCGAGAATTTGATTGATATCGTCTCAAATATTCGAGATAGAAATATATCAATCTCGATCTCGAATAACTTCCTTCGGCGGCATCACTAACAGTGTTGAATTCAGACAGATTACTCCGGGGGGGGGGGGGTGAACCGTCTGGATGGGGGGGGGGGGGTATTATTACCTATTCCCGCGCAATCCACCCATTCTTTTATAGATTAAAAAAAACATGAATATGAAGTGGTAATGTTTCCGGGGAGAATTTTGTACTGCCCGAGAGGGAAGTTCCCTCCAGGTCACCCCCCTGGATTCAACACTGATCAGTAACCAGAGAGCATACGAAGCGATGGTTTTACCGATTCACAAAATAGTACAGTATATACTAAAGGAGAGAAAATGAATTTTTCTCAAGGAAAATATGGCGTTCACACCTGCAGTATATACAGGGTATTAATTAAGTACATAGACAAACTTTAAGGGGGTAATTCCTTGATTAATTCAAAGACAAAAAGTTTATATAAACATGGATCCGCCACGACTTCATTTTCAAGATACAGGGGGTTATAGTTTAAAAATTCCGTATACGAAATGCATGTCAGCCATTTCAATATTGATAAACTGAACCATTTTGAACGGAAAATAATCACCAAAAATGTGTTTTAAGAACTACAAATGATTATTTTTATAAACAAAGTCAAGTTGTTTAAGAAAACAAATTAATTCTTTCAAGGCACACCTTGTTTTATGGAAGACACCCTGTATCTCCAAACCGGAGCCGTTGCGGATCCATGTTTATCTGAACTTTTCTTCTTAGAATGCATCAAGTAATCGCCCCCTTGAAGTTTGTCTATGTACTTAATTAACACGCTGTATACTATTTTTTCCTCGACCCGAAGTAGAGACAAGAAACAATTATTTCATAAGACATTACAATCAGTGGGAATTATACTGCAATATTTAGTAGCCTTTGAATTTTGTTTATGCTGCGGATGCCATGGCAACATACAATTCCGATTTTGTTCTAATATTGTTTAGGATGACAACATCCCAAAGATAATATCATATTATCCCCCTTGTGAGAAAATGTGATATTTCATTACCGAATAGAAACAACACCTCAGCTCTGCGACGTGACGTCAACACAGGTAGGTTTCTACGTACCTGTGCTGTCGGTTAAATCGCATAGGCGCAAGTTACGTAGAAGGATACTGCTTTTTAAAAGATATGACTTGTCTGTTTCATGTAGATAGGGCTATCAATGTTTAGATGCAACTTTGCTTGTTTGCATTCCCACCTTTTAATTATGCGTTAGTTAGCCTTAAGCTGAATTTACTACCAACTAGATCGTTCTGTTTAAGCTTCGCTTTTGTGTATAAAGAACAATAAAGTTTTTTTCAATTTGGGCGTTATCAAACTTTCACTGGCAGTGTGTTCATAGCTGATCCCTCTGTCGGAACAATTTGCCCTTTTATACTGGAATACAGGTTTTAAAACAAAAATTATTATTATCTACTATCTACTATTATCTGGGATTAAATATGAATTGAGTAGCGCTACATATTTTTCATCTCCATTTAATCCTATAAATATAAAAAAATAATACGTAGGTACCCAAGGTGGGGCATTTTCTGCAAGCCCTCATGTTGCCTTAATTTTTGCTAAAAATATTTAGTGCATTAACGAGGTTCTACTACAGAATGAATACAACATACTATATACAGTAGTAATTTGACTTACGCTTAATTAACATTTTCTTTAATACGAAAAACATTTAATTAAAACTTTATTGAAATACAAACGGGGCTGCGCGCGCTATTGCGCGGTCTATCCTATTCAATTTACCACCATTTTTAATCCTATTACGTAGGGCCATTCCGTTCTGTTACACACTTGTTACACAATCTTAGAAAACACAACATTTCGCATGACAGGAAGCAGAGGGTTCTTTTGTGGAGGAAGAAATAGGGAAATACCCGTCCTCTAAACAAAGAGGAACGTTCACGTGATGAGGTGGAAGCTCACTGCTTTCACGTAACCGTTGAAAGGCGCCAAGAGGAGCCATCGCATTACTAATTGTCGACATGATCTAAAAAAACACGTCAAAAGTGTCCCATACGATCAGCACGTCATCGTATGTGCCTCGAGATGCCAAATTTGAAATCCCTCTGCTTAACATTTCGCCAGTTTCGCCAATTTTCTAGATCAGTTCGATTCTCGATCTTACATCGATTTTTCGATTCTTAATCTCATGGCTTCTGCCGAGTTATTGCTGTCACCGGTATCATGCCAACAGAAGGCGAAAAAGGAACAATGGTTGGCATCTCGAGATAACATGGATGACAGCAGATCACACGAAATACACCACACAAATATCACAAAAATACACACCACGAACTAACGTGTTGACAGGTACACAGTACAGTGTCTATATTAACGACAGTGTGGTCAATTTTGGTCCTGTTTCTGATTGGTTGTTTTAAAATCCGCCATTAAGAGTCGTTTCAATGTCCTATTGAATATTTTTAGCAGTGTACGCATATTTAGTTACAAAAAGTTACTAATGTCAAAATATGAAGAGAGTTGCTTGAGAGGCTGCTTCAGGATTCCGTTACTTTGCGCTGATTCTATCCGTCAAGCACGTAAACAAGACTGTGTTTACGTTTTAAACCAATGTAGTCAATGGTACTTGAACGGACGACAGTAAAAACACTAACCCCTGGAGCACAGCCTCATGCCCCATAAATATTATGGCTTAGAAGAGGTAGTGAATGAATCAAACATTAAATGCCGATTGTTTTATTATAAAAAATAAACTGGTATTTATACAAAACTAAAAATGCTTAACGAAGTAACAATATCAAAGTTCATATATACAGTTTACTGGGAAGAGTGTTTAAATTACAAAACAGCAGAGGAGCAATTGTGCAGTTTTTATTTCCTGCTAGAGCGAAGGTCGCCCGTTGAACTTACTACTGTAGGTCGGTATTGTGCATGGAGTGCAGAATTGCAATTTTCCTGGTCTTTAACTCGTCTGATTGCGTAATAACACTGGCTTTTAAATTATGAATAATGTTCCGTAAATTTGGACTGAAATATATATTTTTAATCTAATTTAAACATATTAAATTTAGTAATTATGAGGCAAAGACTGGTGATTGCAACATTAAAATTTTCTTGCTAATAAATGGGAATTGCATTTAAAAACGTGCGACTGGATTTTGTAAATTTTAGAAAATAAAATTTATGTGTGTTTAAATCAAGTTTAAACATATTGCCAATTTTAGGCTGAAGAAAAAGAAAAGGAAAACTATATTGTTTCTTCCACATTAAGGGTTTTTAGAGGATATTCTTCTACGGCTGACTGGCGTTGTTTGGATTGATGCTTCCTTCGGTTGATCCTGTTCCGAATGTAGTAGAAGGCTCCTATTAGAATGGCGGCTCCCAATATGCTGCCGGTGATCCCGCTGGATAGATAGTAATGATGGCGGATGGTTTTCCATGTCACGTCTTTTAGACGCTGTTGATTATTCCTCTGGATAGGTAGTAGCGACGTCGGATGGCTCTCCATGCTACTTCCTTCAGATGATGTTGCAGGTCTAACCGAGAGGGTTGTAAATCCTCGAAGTGGTTCGGTTGCTGCAACACTGGCTCCTTTGCTATTTCTGTAAAAGAGCTTTTGTGTTATTGTGTCGTTGAAGAGGTTACCACTTGGTTTGGAACATCCCGACAACGTCCATCTGCTGCCTCTTCCTTTGGAGACGAATATTATATGAGTGAGTACAATAATTAATATCACTCTTGCCGAGGTTAGCTGTTTTAGAGGATGCCGCATCGGTATTCCACATTGCGAGTCTTCGGTAACTTCCCTCGCAGACTTTAATAAGCCGTCTTCTTGATACCATCTTCTACGAGGGGCTAAGTGCTTAGCATTGTGTTTATTGTTTCCTGAACTTGTTGCTGTTAGTTCTTGAATCCACCTTCTATTAGGCGTAGAATATTTGGTTTCGGATTTTTCATTTTCTGAATTCCTGGCTGCTGCCATTTCTAGGTTCCACCCTACACCGGGTGCTAAGTATTTAGCGAACTCGGAGGTTTGCTCGCTTGCTGCATTTCTTGATGCCATTTCTTAATGCCACCCTCCACTAGGTGCTAATTGTTTATTGAACTCGGAGGGTTTCTCGATTGCTGCAGTTCCTGCTGCAACTTCTTGGCTCCATCCATCGCTAGGTGCGACGTGTTTGGTGTTTTCTTTTCCTGCATCCCCTGCCGACCAGTCTTGGTGCCGCTTTCCACCGGGTGTCAAGTTTTTAATGGAGTCGGAGGGTTTTCCATCTTCTGCAGTTATTGCTGTAACTTCTGGGCTGTATTCATTACCTGGAGCTGCTGTAGGAGTTTCAACGATTTGTTCGTGACCTGCAATTTCCTTTCCTTTCTGTCCATCGGCCTTGTGAATGGGAACTTCCTGAATGGAGACTTCGTGAACGAGGACTTCGTGAATGAGGACTTTGGAAACTTCATGCACTTGGTGCTTTTCTTGTGGATGAGAAGATGCTATTTTTTCACATTCGATGATAAGAGGATCTTGAACTTCCGTATTCTTTATATTGGCAGCTGCGATTGTTCGTTCTTCCGCTGTAGGATCGGTTGTTAATATTTTCTTCACCTGCTGGATTGTTTGTTTGTCATTGGTAGGTGAACTTCGGAACTGACCACAGCTTTTGATGTAGTGACCTCCATGATTAAGAGTTTCGAAAGCTTCGATTTTCTGCGGTCTTTCCTGTACTGATTCTGTGAATTTCTTTTCACGTACCTGATATTTTGGGGAAAGTGTTCTTTGTGTGGGTACTTCTTCTATGTCCCAAAGTTTCTGCAACTGATATTCTTCTCCAATTTTCCACGAGTTTCCAATCGTGGTATTGACCTTTATGTAGTTGTCCCGATGTTGATTGATTTGAGCCACTGTGTCTGTGAATTTATTCTCACATACCTGATCGTCTGGGGAAATTTTTCGTTGAGTGGGAACTTCTTCTATGTTCCAGAATTTTTGTAACTGATATTCTTCTCCAATTTTGGCAACCATGGTGTTGACTTTAATGCTGTCGTTATGCTGTCTTCCAATGATTCCAGATAATACCCAACCCAGTTTGGTATTTTGTCCCAAGATGCCATCCTTTGTTCTAGTGATTCCTTCTAGAATTGTTTTTGAATATTCTTCGGCGCCTAGAATTATATCTATAGGACCGGGTCGGTTGAAGGTTGGATCGGCGATGAAAATATTGCTCCAGGAATTGATATTTATGTTTGGGATGGGGGATGAAGGTATGGCTTTGGTAAGTTTGGGAAATATTAGTAAATTGACAGGTAGGGAAAAGTTACTTGAAAATCTAGGTGTGATCAAACCTGGGATTTTCCATTTGGCAATTTTTGGCTCGCTGTTCCCAATTCCTGTGATTTCAGCTCGAACCTTGGTCCTGGGTAACCCCAATAATTCGGCTGATGCTTCCGTGATAAACGACCCCTGAGACCCGGGATCTATTAATACTCGTAGTAGATGAATCATCCCGGATGCTGCCTTTACTTGAACCATTGCTGTGGCAAGTAGAACTTGGCTCTCCTGTGCGCCTAAATTGGCGGTGATGATGTCCGACTTCGGCTTCTTTTCTGGAGCGTTGGAAGTCTTCATAGCTGCTGCATGTGCTGACGTTCTCATCCTTTGGGCAGGGAGCGGTCTTGATGGTGGCTGCGCCTTATGAAGCAGTGTATGATGCGGGAAGCGACAGATCCTACAATTAAAATAGGCACGACATGGTATATTTGAATCGTGCCGCAAGCATCGATAGCACAATCGATTGGTTTTTACTGCTTCTAGTTTTTCATGGGTAGATAGCCTCTGGAATTGGCTACAGTTGTCGATGTAATGATCTCCATGGCACAGCTTGCAATTTAGGGATGCGGAAGCGTAATTCTTCTGTGGTCTTCCCTGCGTGGGCTTTCGAGCTCCATTTATGGATTCTAGGGATTGGAACCGCACTTGCAGGAAAGCCATTAAATGTTGGTGATCCTGGACTTCATTTGGACATTGAAGCGACTGTTCATATAATTTGTTGGTTTCAGGATCCCATTTTCGAGCGATAGCTCTGTTAATCCACGGACCCCAACTGTCCGTGGAGATGCCTAAATTTTTGATTGCCTCCACACATTCCTTGATGGAGTCGTGCAATCTTTTTAACCCTTGGGCTGACTCTTTGGAGAGGACCGGCAGATCGAATATGGTATCTAGCAATTTAGTTAGAATAAGGCGATTATTTTGATACCTTTGTTGCAGCAGATTCCAGGTGGTGTTGCAGTTTGCTTGGGTAACAGCTAGATCCTGGATCAGTCGGCTTGGCTCTCCCTTAAGATGCGTCTTTAAATATTGCATCTTGATGACATCGTCCATATTCTGGTTGTCATCTACTAATTTGGTGAACAGGTCCTTGAAAGTGGCCCATTCCTCATAATTTCCCTCGTATATGGGAATTTTGACTTGAGGAAGCAAGATGGCTGCTGCTTGCTCGTTCCTTGTCGGCGCTTGCAATAAAATCATTAAATTTCTATACCTGTCTTCCAACGTAGTATATTCCGGACTGAAGTGCATTTGTTCTGAAGCCATGTCGTTTGACATAACTTCTTCGTCCATCTCGACCACACGATCCCATTTTTCTCTTAATTCCCTTGTCGTGATGGCGGGCCTCCCTAATTCTTGTGTTAGTTCGGCGTCGTCCATCGCTTGCTTAAAATTCTGAATCCGAATCTGCAGTTTTCGGATACGAACCTTTTGCTCGGGGTTGGCCACCATTTCCTCTTGCGTTCTGCTTACGGTGGGGTTGGAAATTTCCGTTGATTTTGAACAGCTCTGCAAATAACTTTTTGCTTCGCCGTATATGGCTTTAATTTGGTCGTAATACCCTGTTTTAAAATAATTATGAGTTGGAATACTTAGCTGCCCCATTTCTGCATGATTTTTAGTTGCAGTGTTCCAAAGTTCGTCCAGCGTTTTGTTGCGACTGGTGATGTAGGCTTCATTTTTTCGGCTGGCAGGGTCCTTTTTGCTGTTGGATAATATTTGCTTTATCTTCTGCGCGAGCTCTTCTTGGGCGACAGCTAATTTGTTGAATTCCTCCATGTTGTTGGCCATTTTCTGGGAACTGGGTGGTTGGCAAATGTTGTCTTCTTCTCGGGATGTGTTTTTTCGTTAGTTGGAGACAGATCCGGCTCGAAGGACCATGAACAGAGTTGCCTGAGAGGCTGCTTCAAGATTCCGTTACTTTGCGCTGATTCTATCCGTCAAGCACGTAAACAATACTGTGTTTACGTTTTAAACCAATATAGTCAATGGTACTTGAACGGACGACAGTAAAAACACTAACCCCTGGAGCACAGCCTCATGCCCCATAAATATTATGGCTTAGAAGGGGTAGTGAATGAATCAAACATTAAATGCCGATTGTTTTATTATAAAAAATAAACTGGTATTTACACAAAACTAAAAATGCTTAACGAAGTAACAATATCAAAGTTCATATATACAGTTTACTGGGAAGAGTGTTTAAATTACAAAACAGCAGAGGAGCAATTGTGCAGTTTTTATTTCCTGCTAGAGCGAAGGTCGCCCGTTGAACTTACTACTGTAGGTCGGTATTGTGCATGGAGTGCAGAATTGCAATTTTCCTGGTCTTTAACTCGTCTGATTGCGTAATAACACTGGCTTTTAAATTATGAATAATGTTCCGTAAATTTGGACTGAAATATATATTTTTAATCTAATTTAAACATATTAAATTTAGTAATTATGAGGCAAAGACTGGTGATTGCAACATTAAAATTTTCTTGCTAATAAATGGGAATTGCATTTAAAAACGTGCGACTGGATTTTGTAAATTTTAGAAAATAAAATTTATGTGTGTTTAAATCAAGTTTAAACAAAATAAGACATTGACATTTTATAAATTATCTAAAGTAGCAATAATTTTGTTACTAAATGTCACTGATGACACCTTTAAACAATGCACATGAAAATCCTGTCACAGTGTAACAAATGGAGTGAATGCGGTACAGACGACTCCTGCAGTTTACACAGGTATTTGTAGTCATATTTCAGTAACAGACGTTTCAGTATCACCGTTTTAAAACAGTTTTTTGATAAAACGGGAGTGATTTGTAGATACACATTCGTGCAAGTTTTAATTGATGTTAACCATCTAAAGGAGATCTGTTATCATTTGAAGAGAGAATAATTGCTTAAAATGGGGCCCTCGGGGATCTGCCCCTCTCCAAAGGGGCTTACGGAGTTCCGTCCCTCTCTAATGGGGCCCTCGGGAATCCGCCCTTTTTCAAGGGGGTTTACGGGACTCTGCCCCTCTCCAAGAGGGCCCTCGGAGCTCCGCCCCTCTCCAAGGGTCTATCCGGGCTCCGCCCCTCTCCAAGGGGGCTTACGGGGCTTCGCCCCTCTTCAACGGGGCTCTCCGGGCTCCGCCCCTCTCCAAGGGGGCCGTCTGGGATCCGGCCCTTTCCAAGGGGGCCTCTGGGGATCCGCCCCTCTCCCAGGGGGCCCCCGGGGCTCGGCCCCTCTCCAAGAGGGCTTTTGGGGCTCCGTCCTTCTCCAAGGGGGCCCTCGGTGCTTCGCTCCTCTGTAAGGGGTTCTTGGGAATCCGCCTCTCGGGCTCACGGGGCTCCGTCCCTCTTTAAGGGGGCCCTCGGGAATCCGCTCCCCTCCAAGGGGGCTCACGGGGCTCCGCCCCTCTCTAAGGGGGTCTTCTCCAAAAGGGTCTCGGGGCTCCGCCCCTCTCCAAGGGGACCCTCGGGGCTCCGCTATTCTCCAAGGGGCCCACGGAGCTCCGCTCCTCTGCAAGGGGGCCCTCGGGGCTCTGCCCCTCTCCAAGGGGCGCTCGGGACTCCGCCCCTCTTCAAAGGGGCCTTCGGGGCTCCGCCCCAGTCACGAAATCGAGTCGAGGGCGAAATGAATGCAAACACAAATGGGGGACATCGCGTCTGCAATTGTCGTGACGGACACACACGTTTGGATCGTTCTCCTTTATTTATATGGTGATAATCAGATAATCACATATAGCACTCAAACTTTCGGGATTACAGTTTGTGTTTTCCATATGGATTTTACATATGTTTTGACCGCAATTTGAACAAATTATCTTAGTTTCCGTAATAAATAAAATAATTAAAAAGTGCCCGTCCTACGAATTATATTTTTAAAAAATAGAGAAGCAAAATATTTGCGAACTAACTAAGCGGTGCTGAAGTAAAACTG
The DNA here is from genome assembly GCA_940337035.1 of Agriotes lineatus. NCBI lineage: Eukaryota > Metazoa > Arthropoda > Insecta > Coleoptera > Elateridae > Agriotes > Agriotes lineatus. The sequence continues at coordinate 40,568 of CALNHX010001094.1, forward strand.
CTGACAAACAATTTAAAAAATCACTTTTTTTCTATAGCACATGTTAAAGTGTGCTTTTATCAACTCAAAATAAAAGGTCAAGTTTTACTTTAACAGCAAGGGTAGATAAAGTAGCACTTTAACAGCAAGGATAGATAAAGTAATTATATTTTCTAACTTTTGTTTAAATTAAATATAACAGCTGCGCATTATCTTAGCAACCCAATCTAGCTACTGACATTTTGAAATATGATTGACTGTCCTTATTTTCTTTTAAAATTGTTAAAGTTCTTGCGATAGAAAAAACTATTGTATTATACACGACGATAAAGTTATTTCTATCCACTCTTGAATCATTAACGTCTCGACTTCGTCTCGACGTTAAACGATTCACTCGTAGATAAAATTTAACTTTATCGTCTTGTATAATAAATTACTATTTTTCTATAGCACATGTTAAAGTGTGCTTTTATCAACTCAAAACAAAAGGTCAAGTTTTACTTTAACAGCAAGGGTAGATAAAGTAGCACTTTAACATCAAGGATAGATAAAGTAGTTTAATTTTCTAACTTTTGTCTAAATTAAATATGACAGCTTCGTATTATCGTAGCAACCCAATCTAGCTACTGACATTTTGAAATGTGATTGACTGTCTTTATTTTCTTTTGAAATTGTTAAAGTTCTTGCTATAGAAAAAAATATTGTATTATACACGACGATAAAGTTATTTCTATCCACTCTTGAATCATTAACGTCTCGACTTCGTCTCGACGTTAAACGACTCACTCGTGGATAAAATTTAACTTTATCGTCTTGTATAATAAATTACTATTAATCAAAGTATGGATTGTAGAACTAATTACAGTCAGACCTCGCCTTTCGCGGGGGTTACGTTCCAGGAGAATGCCGCGAAGCGCAAAACCGAGATGCGCAAGTAAACACATAAATGATAAAAACGGGGTTAGGTTCCATAAACTAGATTTATTTATATTATGCAACCTCAAAAAAATCGAAAATACATAAACGTGCGTATACAAACTAAAATTCAATACGTAACATAAGTTTGCCACTTGAATCTAGAACTCGAATGTCCATTTGTTTATTCAAGTTATAATTTTACAATTTATTAGTGATGGGCGTATTCCAATGAAAAATAACCGGTTATCCGGTTATTGAAATAACCTCTGTACCTCGGTTTTCGTTCCAAGTATTCAAATGAAAAATAACCTCATCTTGATACGTACTACGTGCTGTATCTCAGCGACCTGCGAGTGATCGAAATTCTGTAAATAATAAGTCATTCAGAACCATAAGCAAGGCAGATTGTAAGTACTGTTTGACTCAAGTTAGGCTAGCGGCTGCTTGTTGATGTTATTAACAATATTAACACATTTGAGAGTCCCAGTCGACCGGTTAAATTTATGGGGCCGTTCCTATTAAAGATAACGCTCTGCTGAGTATGAGATTTGCCGAAGCTGTGTTGGTATTAATTTATAACGGCCTAAATTTTTGCTTCGAAACGCGGTTGATTATGCCTAATAAGGGATAAACAGAAAGCGAAATAAGATTTTCCAATATCGTAACAGATTTATATTTAATTTTTAATAACGGAATAGTCGATGCCCATCCGTCGTCATATCATATGAACGTGGAACAAGAAGTGGATTTCGATGTTTAAAATTTTAAGTGTGCGTCCTTAGAACTGCGGAAGGCTGAACGTAGATAAATTATGGATTCTAAAATATATCGGTATGATGTGCAAGCGAAAAGGGAAGGGTGGCTACTAGAGAATTTTAGGAACTATTCGCATATTTATAATTTCTTTATGATTAGTATTGATATAGCTATTCTCAATGGTTTAAACTCCTTAGAAATCAAATAAAAATCATTTATAGAATAATTATAATTAACGATTAACTGAGTTCCTCTGCTATCTGCAAGTTACGGTGCCGATGCAGATGACGGTGAACCGCTAACCGGCAAACCGCCAACCAGCGAAATCGAAACGAATCGAGAGCCAAAATTTATTCGAATGATTATTCAAATAATCATTCGGTTATTAATATCATTCGAATGCAAATAATTCGGTTATGAAAATTGTCCTGTTATGCCCATCACTACAATTTATTTCAGGTCCGATTTGGTAGTAAGAGATTCAAGCAAAGAGGCTCGATAAGTGTGTTCCTGATAAATAATGTTATTTAGCTGTTCATGACATAAACCGCATACGTCTGATTTATTTACTTACGGCCGGTCTTATGAAGGTCACTGACCTGACGTTAACTTTATATCGCTGTTAAAATAAACAAAAGCTCATCAACACGTTGGCGCTTATGACATATTATTCATTAGTAAACATTTTTTTATGCGCTTTTGTTTATTTTAACAACGAATTAAAGTTAATGTCAGATTAGTGGCCTTCATAACACCGGCCGTTAGTGTGTGAAAGTTGAAACAGTTAACGTTGGCAATTCCATCCGCGAACGGCAAAGAAAAGGGAGCACAAGGTGCCCCGCGTAAAATCAAATCAGCGAACCGCAAAGCCGCGAACGGCGAGGTCTGACTGTATAACTTTCGTTGTTCTTTCCTCGTCTAATAAAAAAAACTAACTAACCCTCTCTTTTGTAGTCCTCTCTTCTGTAGTCCTCTCTTCTGTAAGAATTTTTAAAACCAGTTGCGACATAAACTTTCGTTTGTTATGAATATTTAAAAATTGTTCTTCGAAATGCTAATGTAATTCATTGAATATAACACAATAAAACAAAATTAAATGCACTACCATATTATGTGAATGCAAAAAGCCCCCACGGTTTAATTCTTAATTAAACTGCAAATGCATTTTACCGCAGTTGCCAAAGAATTTTTACCGACCTTATTTACGTGTATAATTGGCTAGAGACACTGAAATATTTATTCATATAATGAAAATAGCTATCTGTAAAACACTTGCACAAATATGGTATATAAATAATTATACACTGGATTTATTGCATACACCCGAAAGTGCTTTAGGTAGAGTTACAGCCACTCGCCATTATAGGAAAATGTGTTTAATAAGGCAACAGTTTTTAAGAAAAACCTGTTTTATCAAAGCCGAATTGGATATATTTTACGTTAAAAAAAGATTGAATTTGGTTCCAAAACAAAAGAATGATACATTAATCAGCCAGTATTAAAAATTTGCCACGTTACGCGAAACGTGGTTTCACGTCAGGAATAAGTAAATGGGGTAGAGTTACCGCTGAGGATCGGCTAACTAAGACTGTAGGTTTTATTTAGTCTCGCCGGAGACACGAAAGACTATTTGTCTCACTCTAACACGTTATGTCGCAATTATATAGCACGCTGTCCAAGTCAATGTGTTTAAAATTTCAAAGCCTATTCGCTTAATTGGAAATTCGACCACAATGTGTTTTGTACAAAAGCACGAATTTAGGTTAGCTATAGTTTAAGAGTTGTGTGTACTTAACATACAGATGCCTGTGCAATCTAAAAAATGTATGTATGACCGTAAAAAAATCCTTCACAGCACCAGTTAACTTTACATAAGACCAAAACCTAGTCTTCTGTTTAGCCGCGCTTTACCGCTGCCAGCTGCAGTTCTTTCGCAGATCTCAGATTAACGTCGAGTTTTGCTGATTTGATTATGTTGTATGTTAAATTAGAAGTGATTATGTTTATTCTTCAGACATTTTACCCTGTGGAGCAGTCACAAGTCACAAAATTACATATAACGAGTGTCCCTTGTTTGCAGTGGATTCGCTAATAACGCACATACTCTTGTTTACTGATATGTGACGTCACGGAGCGGCCATGTCTATCTGAGGCGTTTTCGTGAGAGTTTTAGTAGCTTTATATTAAATATAGAATAACATCTTAATATCGCTTTAAGAAAAAAAATGATAGGATGCCTCATTCACGGCTTTAAAGAAGGCATTTAAGCTGCCTTTGTTAACAGTGCAAGAACCTTATTATGCAAAACTGACGGTAAATCACTTGCATCACACACTACCAAACATTAACGAAGGCATCGCGGCACTTCTCCATTATACAAAGCCCAATTATAATCGATAATTTCAATCAACGTGTAGCTGTATCTGCACGTCTTCAAGTCGCAGTTGTTAACTAACCAACCTATTTCAAGCGACGTCACGGGTTCGTGACGTCACAGTATCTTGGTAATGGTTATTTCTGTCACAATTTTTCTAAGCTTATTTCTTGGCCGTGGAAATAATATATTAATTTCTGCTATATTTTCTTATATAAGTGGAGTAATGTTACTAGTTGCTCTAGTCTATGCAAAAGCTAAATATAGCGGGGGATAGTGGGTAGGAATGGGACGCAGGTGGAATAAGGTATCCGTGATTTCAACATTTTTCTGCAATACCATATATTTCTTTTGGTGGCAGTAGGTAGCACTAGCGACATGTATACTTCATACGAAGTATGACAGTGATGTTACTTGTTCAAAAATCAAGTACTTTACATTTTATTACTAAAAAAAGCTTGTAGTTATGTTCAAGTTTTTCTTTTTTATGTAGATAGAAATATGTTGACATCTTTTATTGCATGCAGTTATCCTCACATTGTGCAGGAGGAATAGGACAGAAATACAATAGTAGAAATTAGGAAAGGTAGCTTATTATTAGAACCGTAGCACATGCATTCAACATTTTAAAATCGTCACCTGCGCATCACATAAAAATATGTAACTAGTACATAATGTAGGACTTTATTGGACAATATTGAAAAAAAATTGGCATGTAAAATACAATTGCTATTGGACAACTGGATATGTCAAGCATTTCGGGAGTAATAAAGAACAGCAACGAATTTGTAAGGATAAACATTTCTACTAAAGATCATTGTAGCTATTAACAATTACTACAATAATTATAATAATCAGCAACACCACTTGTTATATTTTATGTAAATACAACATTTGTTCCGACATCATTTATTTTGACATTGACACTGACGTACAGGTACTTACTTTATTTTTATTAGTACTATAAAGCGCTACTTTAAATATACAACTGTAAGTTTAACGTAAAACTAAACACAGTGCAAGTCACATAGGAAATACGCATATAAACTACTAATCCATTAATACATCGATAAATGGTGAATCAGGCATAAACATAAGTTTTCAAACTGATTTGCATCAATACACTTTGAAGTGCGGAAAAATGTTTATTTATATGAAAACACTATTGTAGTTTATCTCCAGAATATAGCGTACTAGGAAAACAAAGTCAGAGAAACTACAAGCCCAAATCTAGACACCCATACTCTAAAAATCTAAATCTAAAGGGCCAATCTATCAACCATTCAATATGAAAATCGAGAAGCCCATGTCCATAAATCCTTCAATACAAACATGTGAAAATCTAGAAAGCTTTGAAACAATAGGACTTTGAGAAAAACTACTCAGGTGTAAATCGGCTCAGTGCTCCAATCTACAGTCTTAAGTAGCGTAATACAGAGGTATACAGACTTCTTGCAAACTAGCTACCCCGCCTGAACAGAATTGCCTGGAGGTTGATCAGGTTTCCGTTGCTTTGCTCTGGTTCTATCCCTACTTTTAAGCACATAAATGAGACTGCATTTATGTTTTAAGCCAATGTTGTCAATGGCACTTAAAGGGATGACAGTAAACTACCCTGAGGAGCGCAGCCTCACGTCCCAATGATATTATGGCTTAGTAGCAGGGTAGCGACGTAGTGAATGAATCAGACATTAAATGCAGATTGATTTTATTATAAAAATAAATGGTCTATTTATACAAAACAAAATAGCATAGCTAAGTCACAAAATAAAGTTCAATTATTGTGTAGATTACTAGAGCGCGTTTAAAGGTACGAAATAGCAATTCAGCACTGTAAGCTGATTGTATTTCCGTGTGCGTTTGCAAGCCAGAGCGGTGAACTTGGGTTTAGTAGGTCGCTTACGGCGTGAAATGCCAAGTTGCAGGTTTGCTCCGGTCTTTAAACTCGATGCTTGCGAAACAGTATTGGTTTTTTAATATTTCGTAAATGTGAACTGAAATTTGCCTGTTTTAATTCAAGATTAAACAGATCTAAATTAAACTGGCGAAATTATGAAGCAAAACTGGAGATTAAAACTGCTTGTTTATGAAATCAGAATTACATTTAGAACTTCTGACTGGATTTCGTAAATTTTGTTATTAAAATTTATGTGTTTAATTCAAAATTAAACACGGCCGCTTAACGGCTATTACTGCTATGTTGAATACGTATTGAAAAACACATACAAACAAAAAGGACCAATCTCATCTTTTCAGTTCTTTTCATTAATATTCCACACAAACTGGCGCAGCCAGCATCCTGATAGGTTATGTCGTTCTCGAGATAGCGTGTTTACATCCATGCTGCGGAACACCTTCGCTAAACTTAATTTTCCAACGTTACTTTAATGCTAAAGCGGTTGCTGTGTTCGCAAAAGTTATACAGTTTTATGAGACCTTCCATATAATGTTGGTTTGGTAGCGATTGATGTGGTTCCGGCAAAATTGCAATTTAGTAAAATGTTCGGAGCCGCAAATAATACAGGGTAGCTCAAAAAAATTAAAAAAATTGTTTGAAGTCCCAACATCGACAGATAGTTTCTAAATAAGATACGTGTAACTGACAAGTACAATTGTAGCACCAGTAACTATGCATGAAACTTGATTAAAACTAACCAACGATTACAATAGCACTGCAATGTTGATTTTTACTTTTACTTTTTTGCCCACTTTTTTTGGGACACCCTGTACTTCGGCAAATTGTGTCGAAGTAAAATTGAATTTTCGCGGAGAAATATTTTTTTTATATAATAACATAGGGTGCTTTGTTTATAAATATTTAAAAAATAACTGTTATCGCACAATTGGACAACCGAATGATATGCATAGAGATAGTTCGTTACACAGCCCTACAAATCAACTTTTAATTACTTCGTCTGAGCTTCCAAAACGCACGGAAATTTGGCACATACAATGTATACACTATACATTATAACGTACAATCTGCTAAACCTGAATCTAACTAAATGTTAATCTTATTGAAATGCCAGCTCTGAATGTGGCATATCAATATGCTGTACCTAAATGTCCCTTACTTGTAATCATCAACAGAACTGCGAATATTCATATCAACAAATCCTATGCATGGGGATCTCGTCCATGATTAAATTGAAGGAAATAAACATCTACTGCTATAATATAGATTTACATTTAAGAACTTTTGTTTAATTTCGACTAGAAACTGAAATTTGCCTTTGCTGGTAGTATCTTATTTAGTTATCATAATAAAAATATTGAAGCCTTTTTACTTTATTAAAGCAGTTCTTCACGCAGATTTAAAATGAGAGTTATAACGTTTAATATATTTTTAAAGATTCAGGATTTAATTTTACATGTCATTGTAATTACGATTAGTTTAAATATATCAAATTTATTGTAGTGAGCATACCTCGATATGGGCATCAACAATAAATAACCACCGCGAAAGGCTGAAGATGCGACTTAATAAATCATAGAAGAGAAATTTCCAGTGAATCAGCCAATGTGCTGACCGTCTTGTGTCGGCAGGTGGTTTGTTTGAGTGACAAGCGCCACAAACGCAATATAAAGAGTGACGCGAGTGATGGAGTCCGCGCAATTAGTAAAGCAAGTACGACTAATTAATGCACGTTGCAGACCTGCAGAAACGCTGAACAAGCACGGAAAAAATCCCGAGTAGCCAAACGGAAAATTAACTTACAAGGACAGTGGCGGTTAGCACTTTCACTTGCAAGCAGTTTTAAGCCAATGGACGAGCCAGGAGACCTATAAATCATCCACTGACGCAATTAGACAAAGCCAATATAAACGCAACTCGGAGCAAGAGCCAGGTCATTCGATTTGGCTAGTTGTTACCAACGCACTACAAAAGAATATCAGTGGGAAAAATAAACCGAGAAATGAATACCAGTGAGAAGCTAGAGAAACCGTCTCCATAATATATTTCTATTTTATATTTAGACGCATAATTTCAATTCTCAAAATAAAAACTTCTCGTAATTTTTGGTGTGACACACATAACTTGGTACATAATCTAAGGCTTCCATACTATCATTGTTGTTTTTATACATACTATGTATTGTGCTGAGGACATCTTGTTAGGTTAATTTTAATTCATAGCGCCACTTGTCATGAACCCATTTAGTTGACGATCATTTTGGTCAAGTCCGACCCTGTTTACTCATTTTAAAGGCAATTTAAAGTATGAATTAGCTTGCAGCCGAGTAGCTCCCGTCCAGATAGCTAACGTATACATGTTCCTTGGGGATTTAAATTTGCCACTGCGCCCCGCGCAAGAGGGGACACTGCATCTTCTTGCAGTTTGATATGGCATTCAGCCTGAAGTGTTTCACTGAAGTGGTTCCGTGCGCTACACGGGAAGTTGAATTATCCGGAACCCTATTATCGCCAAACTATATTTTGGATTACGGCCAAACGCCGGGTTTGTTTAAAGGGTTCCCTGGCAATAATTATCAATTTACAGAGGGTACTGGCAAGGCCATTAGAGCCGGTTCGTTAAAATGCCCTCTTGTTTCACGTACCGTGAATTTCTTCGGCGAGTTCATTTCATTCCGCATGCGCGATCTGGAACCTAGTGCTATATTTTTCGGCTGTTTTATCATCGAAGCTTCTGAGTGGATGCCATCTCCAAAGGGCAAACTGACCCCCCCCCCCCCCGCCCTATTCTGCATGTTCTTTTCCCTTGGGCTTGTGGCAGCGCTTCCGAGGGAAAATTCTTTATATTAACACACCAAGTACTGCCGACAGCTAAGGTAGTTGAACTTATAGTGTATGTTGTAACAAGTGTTCGCAAAAGTGAAATTACAAGTGTTTCGGCCATGTAAAACACCAAACTATTAGCGTGGCGTCCCTTTTAACTTTCGAATTGTTCTCGTTGCGTTTTCTACGCTTAGTTTCAGAAAATCGTCAACCCCTCAGGGCTACTGTTCATTACATTAGTAGCCATCAAAGCACTTATTTACTTCATAAGCAATTAATATTATAATGTACCTATTAGGACGTCTACCAAGAGCCTATTTGTTTATTGTGTATGTACTCTAACTCTTTTTAACATACAGGGTGTCCTGTAATTCGACCGACAAACTTCTGGGGGTAATAGAGGACGTTTAAACATAAACATTTTGTATATAAACCTTTTCCTTTAAATTCCTCCCCGTCGAGTTACACCATCTGAAAGAAGAGAGTTAAAAATAGGTTTCTGTTATTTGACTGAAAAGTGGATAGTATTAATGTGAAAATTGGCAAATGCTCGTATGTTTCACCAAGGACATTTCTAAGCTACGGATACCGAATCTAAACGCGTTTCCTTGAGCACAGACGTCTCTTTACAGAGAACGTTGAATGGGCGCGTGTGTAGTGAGAAGTCTTGGTGCCACCTCCCGCAAACCTTTTTCGTGTTAAAATTATTGTGCTAAATTTGCTTGCTCGTCTCTTTATCAATATTTATCATTTAGGCGATCACTGTATTGCTTTTCTGACAATTTCGTTAATTTGATTCGCGTTATAATCGTTCTGCAAGTGAAAGTTTGATTAAAAAGTTCGTCATCGGTATGGTTTTCATACACCTCATTTCACATTTCACAATATTCTCCCAATGTTTTTTCTTTATTTTAAAAGAAATTTCATTTTTTTTTTCGCTGCTCTACACTCAGCTCAAGCTTTCAGCACCTGTTAGGCACAAGGGCGTAGCCAGGGATGGCACACTTGCCCACCCCTCAAAATTTATTAAAGCAAAAAGCAATTGCTTTGTAAAGTTCATGTGAACAATACGATATGAATGCCGCAAACGCCCAAAAGTGTTCGTAGTACGTGGTTTACTCACATTTTCCCACGATCAGGCGTTTTTGGAATAATCTAGATTCTAGATGCAAACGAAAGTGCGCACCAAATTTAATTTTTGTGTACCTATATTAAATAATTAAATTAAAGTTATAAGATTACGTTATTTAATTTCAAAAATGTGTATTATTATAAATGTCAGTTCTAGTAGTTGGTAATTGTTTTTAGTGACCCAGAAAAGGAAAGATAAAAAAAAGATAGCGCTAAAAATGAAAGTGAGGAAGAAAAAACAAAAACTCTCTGTCTTGTTAGTTGTTATTATAGCGAAATACTCTGCATTGGTTATTATAGCGAAATACTCTGCATTGCTAGAACCTGTGTCAAATGCTTTACAATCAAAATGCATTGACATGTTACAGTGCAAAAATCATATAAAAATAATACTAGCTGTAGTTAAAAAACCATAGAAAAACTGCAAACGCCATCATCCAAGAAATTGTATCTAGCGCTAACAGTTGCTGAAAACATTGGTGTAGACTTGCAAATACCAAGACTTGCAGGACGTCAACAACACAGGTCAAATCCTCCAGTGGCCACTCCTCTTGAATTTTGGAAAACGTCGCTGCTAATCGCATACTTGGATTCTTTAATAACTTCCTTGGAACTGTGGTTTTCCGACGATAACTTGCCGGCTTTTTCACTATTAGTACTACATCCTTCTACTATGTTAGACATGACATTTGAACATTTTTAAAAAGGGCACAAAGCTCTTTAGATTTTTATAATTTAAGTAATGTTAACAATGAAGTGGAATTAGGGTACAATCTCTGGAAGGAAAAAACCTCAGAAAAGAAGAACTAAAAGAGTTAGAACTAATAGGCGTGGTGTAAGAAACTGAGACTTTCTTTCCTGATTTAAAACATGCCTTACACATTTCATTGGCACAACCATGTAAAACAAGCACCATTCAAAGGTCTTTCAGTACACTACATAGAGTAAAAACCTGGTTGCGGTCAACAATAACGGAATACCGTCTTAGTGGACTGTGCATGCTGAGTGTACGCCATAAAATGGTGCTAGAAAAAAAGAAGGAGCTAGAAGATGAAACTTCAGAAGATTTGCATCAGATTCGCCAAAAATACTGTTACTTTAAGTAATATTTTTTCCATTTGTACAAAATAAAATGAAATAGTAATAACAATAATAATTGTGTGTATAAATGTTTGCCCACCCCTAAATGGAACCCTGGCTACGCCCTTGGTTAGGCACGTTAAAGATGATAAACTCCAGTCTCCACTGTAACATGTTTCGATCTGAGTAATTTGAAAGCTCAGTCTCGGTATTTAATATCCATACCTCCCATCTTTGTACGTTTTGCTATAGAATCTAAGCAAATAGTATGTGTACTGAAAATATTTTTCTATCGTACTCTTACGGGAAACCGCATTTCAATTTGTTTATTACTTTAGAAAAAATATTCTGGTTTCCGATACTATCCTGGAGAATTGGGCAAATTCTAAAAGTTACAAATTGCGTTTCCGATGTAGATTAAAAACGTGCCCGAGGCGGCTAACTTCCCCAAAACGAAGATCAGATATATCAGAAACACCCTGTAGAGCCGCTATAGTGCATGGTTAGACAAACTGCTGCTAGTGTTTTATACTAACTTATGCAGTAAGCCTGAAAGTGGTTTTATTGCAGTATAAAAACTTCTTGCAGCTCTGTGACCTGTTAATTCCTATCAGGTCATAAAAATCGACCGAATAAATTTCCGAATGTTGCGCTCTAGATATCTTTACATTATTACACCAATTCAACAAAATATAGAGTGTCTTAGTAAGATAAAGCAAGATTATTCGTCTTAGTTCTGTGTAAACGTTTTAAAGCTGTCTGTGCAACTTTTTAATTCCAACGTGGTTGACGTCACTTGCTAAATGATAAAATGTGTAACGTATTTTGTAGTAAATTGTAGTAAACAACGTAGTCGCTGAATTAAATTTATCGTAAAATACAATTACAATTTCTACTCATGTTATGATGTCAGCAAGTCAACCAAGTACTAAGGTTACTGTAAAAAGGCAACAATCAACATTACTCCCCGAAGATACCGTTTGGCGAGTAATAAATAACACTTGGCATAAATCCTTGCGTAAACGTTGTTACGTGACAATGGCAATTTAGTAGAGTATTGATATCTTTTGCTGATTCCACAGCTCTTTTGTTGACATTTCCCTCTTACGATATAGGTCCGATTAAGCTGAATTAGTTAGTATAGGGGACTTAAAAGTTCGGCGAAGCTTTAGCTTGTACTTAGGTTAGGCGATGTGTCACGTTTGATATTTCTGATTTAGAGAAAAGGAATCTTTTCCTTTCATTTCCTTTTCCCCCATCGATTGGTGTCTTCACCTTGACGAAGGCAACTTTTGCCGGGTGATGGGGCCTGCGTGCATCAAGGAACCTTTGGGCGATGCCGGCGGTAGGTTAACTACCAGTAGGGACACCCTTGCCGGTAAGGTGGAAGGGGAGATGCCAGACTAAGAAAGACACCCTGGTCCTCCAGGTTGGGGGTTGAGACTTTGGGTTTCCGGCCCACCTCTCGTAAAATCTAAAGTTGGAAAAAATCATAACGCCATGCCTCGGATGTTGGATGGATCAAACAGGAAACGAAAACGGCAAAGAAAAAGGACATTGAAGTGTGGAACGTGGAACGTACAAGGGTTAAACACAAAACAAAGAGAAGTGTTTGGAGAATTAGAAAAATATAAAATAGATGTGGGAGTCTTGACGGAAACTAAAAGAAAAGGAACAGGAAATATGGCTCTTGGAAATTATATCCATTTTTACAGTGGTGTTGAAAAACACAAAAGGGCAAAGTGTGGTGTTTCTATTGTGCTTCATAAAAAATTAAAGAAATTTATTAAAAATTGGGAAGAGATAAATGAGCGAATTATGACGATGGAACTACAAATGTGGGGCCAGACATTTATTATTGTTGCAGTATATGCCCCCATGGACGATTCAAACATGGAAACAAAAGACTATTTTGAAACAAATATGACGACACTTCTGAGTAGAATAAGCCGCCGAAAAGAACTAATAATACTTGGAGATTTAAATGCTAGAGCAGGGAAGCAAAAGGACAGTCAAGTGTTGGGTCCTTTTGGAGAAGAAACTAGAAATAATAATGGAGTAAGGTTAATAGATATATGCCATACTTTTGAACTCCGGATAATGAACGGATACTTTGAACACAAAAATATACATAAGTACACGTGGACGCAACCTGCACGGAAATTAAAATCGATTATAGATTACGTCATACTACGACAGATGTCGAATATCAAAATTAATGATGTTAGAGTATATAGGGGTGCAGAATGTGGCAGCGATCACCACTTTTTAATAGCTAATCTATTATTCCATTACCGTCACCAACAAAATAAAAATCACAACAATGAAGGAGATCAATTAGAACAAAGGAAGTATCAACTACATTTACTTAAGGACGACAGTTTTTATATAAGATGAGACTAGCAGCCAAGTTAAAGCACGAAGCAGAAGGAGCAGCAGAACAAAGATATGAACATTTAAAAGAAGCAATACACGCAGCGGCATAGGAAGCGCTAGGAGAAGAAAATAGAGAAATAATAAAAGAACATTGGTGGAATAAAGAAGTGGAAAGTATAATAAAGGAAAAACGAAGATGTTATAACAAATGGTTGACGACGCAAGACCATGAGGATAGAAAACAATACGTAAGGATAAGTAGAGAAGTCAAAAAGGAGGTTGCAAAAGCAAAAAATGAATGGTGGGACAAGAAGTGTGCGAAAATAAATTGCTACATAGGAAGAACCAAAACACAAGAGGCGTGGAAAACAATTAAGTCGATTAGAGAAGAAGACAGATCTAAAGCAGGAGTACAAATAATAAAAATGGCTGAATGGCATCAATATTATACCACAATGCTGACTGAAAATAGAGATCAGTATAAGGACATCCCAAATGTAAAACATAACAACAACCGAAAACAAGTAGAAGAAATAACAGTGGAAGAAATACAAATGGCAATTAAGAAAATGAAAAGTGGAAAATCACCAGGCCCAGGAGGCATTACTACCGAACTGTTAAAGCATGCTCCGGAAATTGTAATTGAGAGATTGCAAACAATATTTAATAAGTGCCTGAGAGACAGAGATGACATCCCTAGGGAATGGAAGATTGCTTATATTAGTTCTATCCATAAAAAGGGATCGAAATCGGAGTGCAAAAATTATAGGGGCATCAGCGTAACAGCTACGATAGGAAGGCTGTATGGGAAAATACTTAAAGAAAGAATCGAAAAAGAAATAATTATAGGAGAAGAGCAAAGTGGTTTTACTGCGGGACGCTCCTGTATTGATAATATATTTACAATCCGACAACTGACCGATAAAAGAAAGCTCAGGAACAAGGAAACCCATATAATTCTAATCGATTTAGAAAAAGAGTACGATACCGTCCCAATAAAATCTTTGTATCAAGTCTTGGATAAAAGTAGCCTTAATGACTGTTATGTAGACACAATTAGAAATCTATATCGTGACCAAGACAGTGTAGTCAGGATTGGAAGTAAAATATCAAAACCTTTTAAAACAACTAAAGGATTAAAGCAAGGGTGTTGTCTTTCCCCAACTCTTTTTAAAGTGTATTTGCAAGATACTCTACTGGACTGGCAAAACAAATGTAAAGGAATGGGCATTGATATAAATGGAGACTGCTTACATACGCTATTATTCGCTGACGACCAAGCCATTATGGCAAATGACGAATATGATATAAGTTATATGATGCGAAAATTGACAGAAGCGTATGAAAAAGCTGGATTAAAGATCAACTTTAAAAAAACCAAATATCTGGTTGTGGGAGGGGTAGGTCAAGATTTGGAAATAAACGGAATGACGATTCAGGTATGTAATAGCTATAAATATCTAGGTACAATAGTAGCCCAGGAAGGAAGCAGTAAAGGAGAAACAGCCAGTAATATTGTACAAGCAAAACAAGCAATTCAAAAATTAAATCCTCTGTTATGGTCAAAGCAAATTGCAAAAGCTACGAAAAAGAACATTTGTGAGACGATCGTCCAAAGCATCCTATTGTATGGTTCGGAAACGTGGGCAATTACTAAAAGAGACAAACAGAAAATTGAAGCTGTAGAAATGGATTATCTAAGTAGAAGCTGTAGGATATCAAGACTTCAACATAAAACTAATGAAGAAATAAAAAGGAAAATTAATCTCGAACGAACAGTAGTAGAAAATATGGAAGCTAGAAGACTAATATGGTACGGCCACGTGAGACGAATGTCGCCCGAGAGGTGGCCAGTAAAAATATGGGAATGGCATCCTCCGGGAAGAAGAAAACGGGGACGACCACCAGAAGACTGGACTACACAAGTTTTACTAGACATGGAAAGAAGACAGTTAGTAGAAAACCAGTGGCAAAACAAGAAGGCTTGGCGCTGTATATATATATATATATATAGAAAAGGAATCGATAAATAATTGACGGTGTCTATGGTACTGTCAACGATGCAATAATACGTAGCACTGTAAGACGTATAGAACCTACCAGTATCGTAGAAGTTAGAGAATCGTCAATTTAAGGTGAACCTCTCGAGTCCCTATCTTTTAGCTAGTGCGTGATACGTTATTCGCTTCTTTTCTTAACATTGTGCTCTTCCGATACCTGTATAAAGGTACGCGAGAAACGTTCACCCGACCGGTCAATTTTATTGTTTTGGTTATGCACGAAAACCAGAATTGATCGTAAACAACAATCTTCCATCTGAAAAATATAACTCCATTTGGGAATCAACTCGAAAGGGACTATGAAGATGTTTGATATTCATCATCATCGTAGCCAACGTCCTGAACGACGTGTGGTAATTGTTGTGTACTAGTTATTATTTTCTAGTGCTGCCATAGCATTAGTTGTCACCATCTATGGCGGTTTTCTATTTCTCTGGATGCCACCTCTATTTTCCTACCAGTTAAAATACGAATGATACCAGTTCATCTGGTTGGAGAGCGTCCTTTCCGTCATTTGCAATACGACATTCATTCTACAATAAGCCGTTCTACATAGTTATGACTTATGACAATGATGTGACCGAAGAATCGCACGGGCTGAGGTTAGTCTGGATAGACGATATTCGGATCTAATTTCATTTAATACGGATGCATTTGTGCGTCGACCTGACCATAGTATTCTCAGCATCCTTCGCCAACACCACATCGCGAAGGCATTAACGCGACGACGGTCTGCTGCTTTTATCTCCCATGTCTCCTAAGCATACCAAAAACTGAGAATACAAGTGACTTTACTAAGACGGTTTTTGTTCCTATTGAAATGTTTTTATCTTTCCATACCTTAGTTAGTTGGCTCATAGCCGTGCGACCCAGTTGTATACGTCCGTCGACGAAACAAACCTATTATTTATTGATGGAAACATGTTGCATACCTACATACAGTGAAAATTCATGAACTGCGAACACGAGTAAATCAAGGCGAATTTACAATTGCCTAAAAATACGCCAAAACTGATGACAGTCGGTCTAAGGTACTCTGATATTAATCCAAGGGTCGTCTGCGTTGATTGTTTAAGTAATTGTTCAACGCAGACGCCTAGTGTAATTTTTTTAAATTAATTATTATATCACAGATAGAATGTATGAGGTACTGTTATTCTGTGATTAATTCAGGTGAGAAATTCGGAGTGGAAAAACAGGATTTTTAGAGATTAACAGTACAGTAAAAGAAGGTAGTTCTCTAAGTAAAACGCATTCTGAAGAAAGAAATAATTTCTTCCGAACAAACTCAGTAAAAAAAAGATGCAAACAAAAATAAATCTATTTTTAATTCAAACAACAAAATTCAAGAAGTTTAAATTAGCTCTTGTTCAAAGAGCTTGCCTTCTTGCGCTAAACAATATCCTAAGCGATCATAGAAACGTATTAGTGCTAGTACTCGGAACAACCCTTTCAATTTTTAAACGCAGTTCTTCAAATCGTTAGTTGTAGTGAAAACGACTTTTCAGAGGAAGTTTTAGGCATATCTGTCACAGTTTCACAAAATTCCATACTTCTGAAATGGCCAACGGGAAGAATATCGCAGCTAAATCACTAGTTCTGCAATTTATTTAAATAAATAGTCTGGATAGTCATTAGCGGTAATACAAACCTTTTTTAAATACCTGTCTTCATTGGGAACATTAGGGCTTTTGTGCTTTTGGAGAGAAACACATCCAAAGTTTCCAAAATTTGAAATAACTCCATGTAACGTTGATACGATAAAGAACGCCTATTTTCAAATGTTGTAAAAAAAATTTGAAGTTCCCGGACCGTTGGACCCTGATAATACCATTTTACAATTTGCACTGATCCGTTGCTTCGTAGTTATCGATTTTAAGATAGAAATGACAGCAGATATTATCTACTGACAAAATACGCGAACTGCCAAAGTTAAATTTTCGGCATTTGTTAATTCGACATATCGTCTGCCGTGTTCGTAGTAAGAAAAATCTCTCTGTTATATAAGATAACAATAAAGTAATTGTAATATATTCTTGTATAAATCAAGATACCGCAATATCTGGTACCTTCCAATTTTGAGTGTTCAAGTAATTGAATATATATTCAAGTTGGAGCCTGGTATTACAGTATTATAAGATTACAAGCAATCCAGTGAGACAAATGTCTCATTTAAAAAAACAAAATAGACCGTTTATCAAATAGAACGCGTATTAAATAAAAACTGTACCCAGACCTGGAAGGTGTCAAAGTGGTTGCCTAACCGATCGAGGTTTTAAGGCGCAGAGGGTCGCAGCACCGCGTTCTATTTGAAAACCGGTCTTTTTAGTGATTTCTCGAAAACCGGAAGTGTCACGTGACTGAAATTCGTTTCCTGAGCTGACATGACCATTCCAAACATATAACTTTCATAACTTTTTTCTCTATCTCTTACGGTTTGGCTGCTGAAACAGCGTCCCGGACGGACGAACGGACGGACAGACAAGTCTATTAGATAAAGGATTACAAATCCACTCCCGCATTCGGAGCTAAGTTAGCGGGCCCCGCCGAATGTTAGTTATCGCGGGAACCTTTTGAGGAATTCATTGATTGCTGCTAAACTTATACTGATTAGTACATTTGTTATTGTTGTAATACGTCACGATTACATCGTAGAGCGACTGAGAGTCTAGATGAGACAGTGCTAAAAAGTCACAAAAATTTTGTGTTGCGGTATCAAATGATTCTAAAGACACTCTAGGTTGGGGGAGTGCTCCTTTGCTTCGACAAGTCTGGGAATTGTCACCACTTACCCTAGAAATCTCACAAAACAGGCTATAGGTCACGGATTGACACGCTCAGGGAGACGGGCGTGGTCCTAGAAACGGTACACCACAGGGCAAGCGTGACGGTATGTATAGGGTGTTGCAAAATAAATGGGCGCCACGAGATTCGAACTTGAGACCCACGCTTAACCGAAACTCGAAAGTCAAACGGGGTAGGATTTTACTATATAGCCAACGACTCCCAACACAAGTGCACCGACTTACCTGTGATGTTTCTAAACTGCTCTCAAGCTCCACTTCACATAAAATCGGACACAGTGTATAAACAATATAACCTGAAAATAAGCATGCTCAAACACGTGGGGAAATCATAAGGCATCTTTCAATAACCGATCTCTTGATCTTCGCACATGTGAATAAAATCGTTACACACCATGAGAACATATCATATCATAATTTACGGGTTAAACTATACCCAGCTGGGGACGCTTTATCTCTAATGACTAATTTTAATGCAAATACAAGCCACCTGCGGGCCTGCGACAATGTATGAATAATTTAAACGTGGCGGATAGCTGTCTGCGCGCACATGACATGTATGAGTAATTATAAATTCAAATGCACCACTTTACCTTAATTAACGGCTTCGCTTGAAACCTGATTGGCGAGAAACGGAGCGCTCATCGCTAGAGTCATATGAGCCGTGGCTTGAAAATATGGGTGGCACACTGTCCAGATAATCCCCCGTTATCATAAAGGAAAAAAGTGTAATGCCCCCTTGGACAATAACGAAATTTGCGAGGCCTGAAGTTCGCACGCTCGAACAAAAAAAAAAGATCCCAACATGTGTTGGACGAATACGCCTTCCAGGCTTACGAACAGCACACAAACGGCGGCGGCCATCGGAACGACAGCGGCACCCACGCACCCAAATAAAAACTTTTCACTTATACGGCCCGTTCAGAACTCCAACAACAAAGTAAAACCTCGCTGTAACAGCACCATAACACGGCCGCGCACGCGAGGGAGCGACAAACTCACGCTATAACGACTGTCTGCAGTAACGGCCGGTGACTGACTCCCCAAAAAACTAACGCCACGCCAAGTTTTCGCGCCAGACGCGCTCTCTTGCGACGTGCAGCTGTAACCAATTACGGGGCGAGAAACAACCGCTCGACGAACTTTATAGAACAAAGCTGTGTGCTAAATCTCTAAAATTCTAAATAAACATGTGTTCGAAATTTTTTAATTCCAAATAAACCAAGGCAAATAATTATGAACGAGAACATTAAAGTGGTCGTTACAGTTGCTTGAAATTGTGAACCACTAACTGCCTGGACACCATTTGATGAACTAGCACACGTAGAAACATGACTGGTAAACATATATACAGGCGGGATCAGAATAAACATTCCAAAAAAAGTCAAATAATTTATAGAATATAAAAATGTCCTGACATTTGGTAGAATATTGTGTTCTTCCAGAAGAGACTCAGGCCCAAATAATCAGTTTTCAAATGTTTTAAACACAATCACTCATCTTTTACTACTACTCACAGTAAAGACGCATTCTCTTATATGTTTATTCTCTGAACAGTACGAAATATTTTAAACTGTGTACATAGTTATTTGTTTTAAAACGCTCTACCGAATCCTAGGCAATTAAACTCCAGTTTCGATTTAAATCTTCGAAGTCAAGCTAGGTTGATGGTGCATCTACTTCCCGTATGCTTTGCCCAAAGCCAATATCGTAAATATATTTTGCAAGTTTTGAAGACTGCCGCGCCAATTAGGCTGTTACAATAAATGTTTGACTAGCTATTGGTATTAGTTATTTATGCATCAAGGGAATAAACTCAGATTTTAATTCTGAGACTGTAAGTCAAGGGCTTAACTTTGCTTATAGTCCAGTCAGTAGGGGTTTTTGCTTTATAAAAGGTGGGGTAGAAACGATTTTCATATGTTATTTAGGTCGGAATCCTAATGAAAGATCCAAGTTTTAGACCTTTAAGGGGGCCGCGTGAGCGGCCATCTTGAATTAAAGGTGCTAAGAACTGGCTTTATTCAATTAACTCCGCAACGATTCATCCTACGTCAAAAACCTCTAATTTAAAGTCACAGAAGACACGATTCTTGACATTTTTTTGTATATAACTATTTTTGTAAGTCTAATATGAAAGGAGTTATAAAGATGAACATTTCTCTAAAAAATCTTGAAAAGGCTTTACCCAGAACTTCCCTCGTCGACATTGTAACACTAAATAATTTTAAAAATTAAATTAAGTTAGGAGTAAAAATATCTTCACGTTTCTAATAAATTAAATCAATTTTCAAATAAAAAAAACGTTACCGAATTCGAAGGGCAGGCGGACCGCGTATGCCGTCCCAACGTTTTTTGTGGGATATTGCAAGGAAACGGGCTAGTTGTACCTGAGCTACGGATCACCGACCCTTCGAATCCCTGCGTTGCAGCCCTATTAAGTAACACACTAATTTCATGCTCCTTTTTGTATCATACAACATTTATTCTGTGTCTATTAGGGTCCATTTTTGGTAAGAATAAAGCCTGCGCTATTAGTACAGTAAAATTGTCGTTTTACCTTTAAAAAATTGGCCGCGGCGATTCCTCTTGCCCAGTGGTTTAGGGTCATTAGACAAGTGTAAAACCGAAAAGGCGTCACCCCACTCCTTGCCAAACAGCCGCCATCTTGATAACAATTGAATTTGGTTTTTCTCGCGATTCATTGGTCGCACAGAAAAAGTTATTGAACAACAAATATTGGAAATAAAATTCTACATATTTTTGATCCTTACCGTGATACCGACAAGTTGGTATTTAAAACGGTAGAAGGCGACAAAGTTACCAAAAATCTGTTTCCGCCATTCTAACGCTGTGAGGGGTAATTTTTTCCGAAAATTGCGAATGTGAAAGTTGTAGTGCTTGAAAAAATATACACGAATCTCTTTTAATAATGTGATTGATTTAAATAGTCTCCGAGTGACAGCCCTTCAAAGTCCGCGCAGCGCGGAAAAGTGGAGAGATGTAAATTATTTATATCCCGCACTTATTATAACTAACGAGATGCCATGTCTGCCATTTGGTTAACATAAAGAAATCCATTATCGCTCGTACTATTATCGATTTTTAATTAGAATACAATCACGAAACAGCACTCGGAATCGTATTCCGGGATTTTTTCCAATAATTTTTCACATTGCGTTTATAACAAGTTGTGAGCTCTTTTTTCAATAAAAGTTTTAGCAACATTTCTATCATGGTCGACAATAACTCAGTTGTGTCCGAGGCTCCGAACCAAGACGAAGAAACAGCTCCAAAAAAAGAAAACGTGTCTGAGTAGACTACAATATATATTAGGGTTTATGCAAAAAGAAATTACTTTCAATATACGAGCCCAGAATCAAATCATTTGGAACAGTTAAGATTTTTCCGGTATCTTTATTTTGTACCCACAAAAGAAAATCTTCTTGGTCAATATTTTTACATCGTAATTGTAGACGTTTTTAGCAGTATTATAACAGCTCTAAC
Source organism: Agriotes lineatus (assembly GCA_940337035.1). Lineage (NCBI taxonomy): Eukaryota > Metazoa > Arthropoda > Insecta > Coleoptera > Elateridae > Agriotes > Agriotes lineatus. The sequence goes on from CALNHX010001094.1 coordinate 62,290, forward strand.
AATAACAAATACAAAAAGTAGTCGGGAAACACTAACTTTAATAAATATTATACACCCAGTGAATTAAACATATGTTTATTCACGAAAAGATGTTGAGCTCACTAGCACGTAGTGCGAGTGAGATCATATCTTTGAGTTAATAAATGTTTAATTCATGTGGCGTATATATGTTTTTATTCAAATTTGACGAAATTTTGTATAAAAAATTTAAAAAATATTTAAACTAAGATATAAATTTGCCCATTCATCGTCGATTTGATCTAAATTTTAGTAATTATATATTACACACCACACTACAAAGAGAAAGAATAATTGAATGTAAATATTTGTAGATAATAAAAATATGTTGTTCTTCATTGAAACTTTTTTAATTCTCTAGTGAATTAAACTTTTTTAATTCTCTAGTGAATTAAAACACTTTTATTTTACTTGTGAATCATAGACTGTTTACGAAGGTTATGGAGTTAATAATGTCACTTTAAACTGTCAAAATTGAATAAAATAAATTACCGATTGATTTCATTTGGCCCAAACGATCAAAATATAATTTCGTTCACCGTAGCATGTTTTAGTTGAAGTGAAACAAGCTGTTGTTTAATAACATATAGACAGTCGGGTGTCTATATTATTTTTGCAGAAATGGCACGTTGTAAAGCAATTGTCAATTTATTGAATTTTGGTCATTACTGTGGCAAAATTTACAAACAATTGCATTTATCATATTATATAATAAATATTGCACCAGCAAATTTAAGAGCTTTACGGATCTGAGCCAAATGATATCATTCTGGGCTCATATACTCCTTTCCCATCATTTTCATTTCTTTTACTTATACCAATTTCTCGGTATCGCGGCAATGACCAAAAATGTGTAGAATTTCTGTAGGTTGTAAAAACCTATTCACATTGAAACTACTTGAGTGACGTGACAATTTTATCTCGCAAAAGAAAAATGGTTACTTCGCTGCGCCGGAATATATCGTACATTTCCCACGCTGCGCGGACTTTGAAGGGCTGTCATTCGGAGATTATTTAAATCAATCCCATTATTAAAAAAGATTCGTGCATATATTTTCAAGCACTACAACTTTCACATTCGCAATTTTCGGAAAAAACCACCCGCACCGAGCTAGAATGGCGGAAACAGAATTTTGGTAACTTTGTTGCCCTCTATCGTTTGAAATACCAACTTCTCGGTATCGCGGCACTAATCAAAAATGTGTAGAATTTTATTTCCAACGTTTTTTGTTCAATAACTTTTTCTGTGCGACCAATGGATCGCGAGAAAAAACAAATTCAATTGTTATCAAGATGGCGGCTGTTTGGCAAGGGGTGGGGTGACGCCTTTTTGGTTTTACACTTGTCTAATGACCCTAAACTACTGGGCAAGAGGAATCGCCGCGGCCAGTTTTTTTAAGGTGACGGGGTATTTTCCGACAATTTTACTGTACTATATGTACAAATTATTACTTGTATTTGTTGCTAAGTGAAATCAAAAATAAACAAAATTTTATTTATTTAAGGTGCTCACCCTGCATATATTTGTCTGAAGTTTTTTCGGTTTCATGCCATGTAGATAAATAATGTGTCTGCACAATATTGTTTTCCTCCGACAAATAGTATTTGAGTTATACCGCCAACAGACAGACAGACAGACAGACGGAATTGAAAAAACCTGTTTTTTGTCATCTAGGGACTCCGAAACGTGAAGATCTGGAGAAATCTCGAAAGATGATTTTTTCGCGATTGCAATACTTTCTTCGTCTTTTAGACGAGGGTAGTAAAAATAGTGTAATTTCTCATTTTAAATTTTTTTTCTTGTATTATTTCTGGCTATTCGTTACGTAGTTATAATAATTTGATAAACGTAAAGTAAACTCATTTTCACATCATCATGAGGTAGAGTTAATTGCGCTTTTTTTTTATTCTGGTATCCCCAGTAGGCCTAATCCACAGATGTCCAAGTATAGCGATATTTCATGTTCGCGATTATTTACTTTTTTTTTACGGTCCCGGTCGGTAGATGTTGACGTCTTCATGAGAGTCTTCATACTCAATGTTATCTTCGAGGTCATTGTCTGTGCTCCGGAGACTCGGGACTTCCATTGATGAAATCTCCTCATCTTCGTCCCCACTCTCGATGCGAACTTCTGGTAAATTTTCGCATGACTGGACATTAAAGAATCCACATAGAATAGAGTACTTCAGCCCACTTTTCCTGCAGCCACATGCTCCGTCGCATCCTTTTTTTGCAATTGTATGAAATGAATTTTAATAAGGTCTCGGGTAGTGGATCCTCTGTTATTGTTATTGGAGTGAACCCATTGGTGCCAACTTTCCAGCCCCAGTCTTGTGCATTTTTTTCGATTCCATACCACTGTTGGACTTGGTGATACGTCGTAAATGCATGATACCGTGCAGCGTTCTTCGTTGGTGACAAAGAAGCAAGATTAAGTGTGTTTATTGTATTACTTGATTTTGCGGACTTCTTCAATGATATTTCCTTCCATGTCTCCACTGTTGTGTGCTATGAATAATGCAGTTTATTCAATGTTCCATATTACATGTCATACGAACTACTAGTATTAATCTAATCTACTATAACATCTTTCCCTTTATAATAACTACATAAGTAGTTCTTAAACAATAAACAAAATATCCTTTAACTAATAGACTTGTCCGTCCGTCCGTCCGTCCGGGACGCTGTTTCAGCAGCCAAACCGTAAGAGATAGAGAAAAAAGTTATTAAAGTTATATGTTTGGAATGGTCATGTCAGGTCAAGAACCGAATTTCAGTCACGTGACACTTCCGGTTTTCGAGAAATCACAAAAAAGACCGTTTTTCAAATAGAACGCGTATTAAATAAAAATGTTTCAGCAGCCAAACGGAGCTGCGACCCTCTGCGCCTTAAAACGTCGATCGGTTAGGCAATCACTTTGACACCTTCCAGGTCTGGGTACAATTTTTATTTAATACGAGTTCTATTTGAAAAACGGTCTTTTTTGTTTTTTTTAAATGAGACATTTGTCTCACTGGACTGCTAGTAAGTATCCTAATATAAATATCGAGCCGGCCTCTTCACCACTCGTCCGCTTCTTGACGTCATCCTGGTTGAATCTATTTCGACTGTCTTTCGAGGATCTGGTGATTGGTATCTAGGACTTCGTTTGTTTTTGTTATGTCTTCTTCATCGTCCAATATTGTACGTTGTCGTCTTATTTGTGAGTTTTGTCTATCATCTGCTTTTCTTTTTGAGCATTATCTCCATCTATATTTTCCTTTAAATGTTCTCTATTCCGTCGATATGTTGTACCATTCTTTCCTACTTCATATGATCTTGAACTTAATTTATTTTTTACTCTTGCTTCTTGCCATACTTCTCCTGTTGGTAGGAGTTGCATATAAACATCTTCACCAACCTCTAAGTCTGGTAGAGCTCTAGTCTTTTTATCATATTTGTTTTTATACTGTTGTTTTTTGTATTTGATTTTGTCGGTTACCTTTTCTTCAATTTTTGGTTTCAGTAATTCTGGTGTACTTGGAATAGAATTTCTTGTTCTTCTGTTCATTAGACGTTGTACTGGACTGGCATCCATGGGATGTGATGGAGTGTTTCGCCAATCTAAAATGGCTAACCACATATCGGTTTCTTCTTTTTGCGTCTTTTTAATGATTTTCTTGGCAATCTTTACAGTTGCTTGCATTTTCCCATATGATTTACTGTTATATGGAGATATAGTTGTATGATATTTCCCATTCTCTAGTAAACTTTCTGAATTGTTTACTAACAAATGAAGTCTGATTTATCTGTCACTAATATTTGTGGTATTCCATACTAAAATGTTTCTTTAATTGTCTTATTATGGTTTCCGATGTTGAATCCTTTAATTTATTTAGTCCTCAAAAATCTGAATAGTAATCTGCTGTTACCAGATACTCTTGGTTCTTTATTGTAAATATATCTGCACAAACTCTTTGCCAAGGAAGCTCTGGTGAATTATGTGTTTGCATGGGCATTGCTTGTTGTTTTGTAGAGTATTGTTGGCAAATTTTACATTGCTGAACAGTATTTTTTATTTCTTCTGACGTATGTGACCAATATAATGTAACCTTAGCTTTATTTTTGCTTGCTTCAATTCCTTTATTTTTGCTTGCTTCAATTCCCAGATGACTTCTGTACGTTTTTCAATAACTCTGCTCGTATACTTTTTGGAATCACTAACCTTTGCCCTTTAAGAATTATTCCATTTTGCATTGTCAGTTCATCTCTTACCTTCCAATATTCTCTGGTATTAAAAGGAGTTTGTTCTTTGTTGGCTGGCCATCCTTGTTTTATAATTGCTGCTAAAGCTTGTAGGTCTGGATCGCTATTGGTTTCTTTTTGTATTTGTATAAGTCTTGAATCCGTTACGTTTAAATTTGCTAGTTGGTTTATATTCTCAAATTCTTCCGAGATCTTATCGATTATAGAGTCCTTGTCCTTATGTTTCTTATTCAACTTGGTTTTGTCTACAGTTCTTAACAAAAGATCAGCTATTTTTATTTCTTTGCCTCTTTTAGACACTAACTTGATGTTATATTTTATAAACCGAAGCAACATTCTTTGTAGACTTTTCGGAGCCTGAAAAATCGATTTATTAAATATTAATAATAGTGGCTGATAATCGGTTTCTACAGTAATTAGAGTCTTTCCACATATATATTTTTCGAATTTTAAACAGGTGTAGACGATAGAAAGACATTCCTTCTCAATTTGAGCATAATTTCGTTCTCTTGGTGTTAAAAGTCCTTGAGGTGAATGCTGCAGGTCGTCCTTCTGGGATTAATGCTCCTCCCACACCATATTCACTCGCGTCACATTGTAATGTTATATCTTGAAGTACATCATAGTACTTCAAAATTGGTGTTTTTGTTACTCTCTCTTTTAGAGTGTTAAAACTTGTGTCTTGTTCATGTGTCCATAGCCATATTGACTCTTGTCTCAATAATTGTCTTAACGGTTCACATATTGTAGCTAAATCAGGGATAAATTTCATTAAATAATTAATGAATCCTAAGAAGCGCTGTAACTCCTCTTTATTTGTAGGTTTTGGCATGTTCAAGATTGCTTTAATATTTTCGTCATCTGCTTTAACACCTCCTTCTGTTAGAATATGTCCTATATATTTAACTTCTTTTTGATTATATCTGATTTTTTGTTTGTTTAACTTTAAATTTATGTTCCGAGCTCTTTCCATTAGCCTTTTAATGTTTTCATCATGGTTGCGTTCTGCCGTTTCAGATGTATTTCCTTCACCATATATTAAGATATCATCAGCTATTACAATTACTCCTGGTAAATCTTGGGTGTGTTCATGTAAGCGCCTTTGGAATTCCTCAGGTGCCGGTGCAATACCAAACGGAAGCCGGTTCCATCGATATCTACCGAACGGTGTATTGAATGTTGTCATCTTGCTACTTACTTCATCCAATTCGATTTGCCAAAATCCATGTTTAGCATCAACTACTGTGAATATTTTTGCATTTGTTAACTTGGGAAGCATTTCTTCAATTGTCGACATTGGATAAACTGAGCGTTTTAATGCTCTATTTAAATTTCTTGGATCCAAACAGATGCGCATTTTATTGTTCTTGTTAACTACTACCATGCTATTCACCCAGTCGGTGGGTTCCGTTTCTTTTGTAATTATCTTTTGTTTTTCTAATTCGTCCAATTTGTTTTTCACTTTCTCTGTGATAGGTATTGGTAATCTTCGTGGCGGATCTTTCATTGGTTCTGCTTTTTTGTTTACTTCTAAATGATACTTTTTTGGTATCTTTCCTAGACCTTCAAATACATCTGGATACTGTTCTGTCAAATTATTTTTTGTTAAGATATTTATTTGATCTATTTTACACAAGTTTGCATTTATCGTAATTAAACCCAACTGTCTACAAGTTTCAGCAGATAATAATGGAGCTTGTTTATTTTCAGTATCTATGATTTGAAACTGAATTTTACATTCTTTACCTTGAAATTTAGCATATGCATGCGACTGACCTATTGGTTCAATTAATTGACCACCAAAACATCTGAGTTTAATAGTTGACTTTTTTAAATTTTCTTTTGTTTTCTTAGTCAGTTTTTTATAACTTTCCCATTCCATAACATTGCAGGTTGCACCAGTGTCTATTTGAAATTTAAAAGTTTTTTCTGCAGCACCTCTTCGCAGTACTAGTTTTGTGAATAGTTCTTTCTTTTTGTCGTTTTTATTTGTAATGGCATACACGCTTTGGGTTTCTGAATCAGTAGAACTATCTTCTGTACTCGATTCTTCCCTATCTTCTAGTTGACGTACTTTTTCTTTCTTGCTAGTGCTTTTGCACACTTCCATAAAATGGTTCCTTTTCTTGCATTTTTTACACTTTTTTCCAAATGCTGAGCAGAGTGTTGCTGTTTTACCATGTTTTGTACCACAATATTTGCACTTTAGATACTTTATTGTATTTACTTTCCTGGTTAATTTTATTGGTCGCTTCCCCAAATTTGTTCCGTTGCATGTCTTTTAGTTGAGTTTCTGTTTGTTCGCTGATTCGACACATTGTCATAGCTGTTTCCAATGTTAGTTTTGTATCCAGTAATAGTTTTTTGCGTACACTATTGTCCTGTATGCCTAACACTAGTCTATCTCGTATGAGTTCTTCGGTTAAAGATCCATATTCACAAGATTTGGCTGCTTCCCTCAGTGATGAAGACTTGCGAGATTTTATTAATATTTTGCACAGACGTCCGTACATTGTTCGTAACCGTCCAAATCATTTACAATTCTGGGACGACGAGGATTTTAAAAATCGATTTAGATTAAGCAAGGAAACTGTTCAAGCTATCCTAGAAATAATTGAACATCTTTTACGCTTCCCTACTGAGAGGTATGCTGTTAACTTTATTTTATAATATTTGACATAACCTAAATATTTCCTTACAGAAATGCAGCTATTAATCCTCTTTAGCAGCTACTAATATGTCTACGTTTTTATGCCAGTGACATCATGCTTATTTCGGTAGGAGATTTTGCTGGAGCCTATAAATCATCTGTATGTCACATAATTAGACGAGTAACGGTGGCAATATGTACTTTGCGACAAATGTACTTGAGACTGCCAGAAAATAACGATGAGGCAATGGTAATACAACAGGAATTTTATAGAATTGCTGCATTTCCTCGAGTGTTACTGGCGCTGGACTGCACTCATGTACGAATTCAATCGCCTGGAGGTAACCAAGCAGAACAGTTCCGAAATAGAAAGAGATATTTTTCCTTAAATATTCAAGCAGCTTGTCACAGCAATTTAAAATTTAGGGACATAGTTACAAGATGGCCTGGAGCTGCACACGATAGCATGATTTTTAACAGCAGTTTTTTAAAGGCAAGGTTTGACGAAGGAATTTTTGGAAACGCATTAATTTTGGGCGATAGTGGCTATGCTGTGTCACAGTATTTAATAACTCCGCTATTAAATCCAACAACACCCGTGGAAATCACTTTCAATGAAGCACAAATACGCACAAGAAATGTTATTGAAAGGGCATTCGGAGTGTGGAAACGCCGTTTTCCTGTTTTAGCTTTGGGGTTACGGCTCCAGTTGGAAACTGTGCAAGATATAGTTGTGGCAGCTGCTATACTGCACAACATAGCAATAGAACAGAATGAAGAAGAAGTTTTGGTAAATGAAGAAGTGGCAGCTATAATCGATGAAGCAGTATCCTTAGATCAGCTCCATCAAAATGGAAATGGTGCTATAAGGAACGAACTTATTAATAACTAATTTGCTAGACTTGCTTAATTTTTAGAACATCACTATTTATAAGGAATGTTATTCGTTAAGTTATACTACACTTTGATTACTTAATTTGACATGTATTTCTATTGTAGTCTTAGCAAATTAATGTGTTCATTTAAATAAAATAATACACCAACAATCTCATGTGTAATGGCTTTAATAAAATGGTAACTTCTACAAATAATTAAAAATACTGTTAATCCATTTTTACAAATTTTTTAATTGCGCCAATTTAATTTTCAATTCTGTTTTTTTAATTTCTAATTTTACATTTAAAATGTTTAATTCTACAGCTGCCTTCTTTTGTTTGCTTTCAATGTCCATTTCAACGGATTTCATTTGCAACTGAATTAAATCGAGTTTCGCTGTCGACAGTTTTCCTACTTTCTCGATTGCTTCATTTTTAGATTCACACAATTTCCGTTTTTTTGCTAGGTGCTAAAACAGTCAACAAAATAATGCAAAGCTTTAATTATTAACATAAGCACGTACTTTGTAGTTTGCTCGACAAGGGTTTTTTAACTGGCTCGGATTCCATTTCGCCCAATTGCTAGGACCAGGTTCTGCAAGCCCCGTTTGCAAAACGGTTAGCGGTACCGGATCAATGACTGGGTCCTCCAATTCGGCCTCTGTGTCATTATCGGCGAATATAATCTCTATGGCTGCGTTAGGAGACATTTCAGTCACTGGTGTAGTTTCGCAAAGTGTTGCTGAAATGATATATATCAGAAAAACGGTAATTACAATCTGCCATAAATATTAAGTACTTACGAATATGATCAGAGGAGTTTCTTGAAGGAAGGCCTTCTATCGACACTGACAGAATAGCCAGTAATTTTTCCTCGGTAGGAGTAAACTCAGTTTTAACTTCTTTTCCTCCACCAGTTTTATATAACCCTTGCTTGTGCATAGTAAAATTCCCAGACATTTGTCAGAAGCAGAGAAAATGCGAGCTATTACAAAACTGGAAGAGAACTGATCGCTGAGTCGAGTCGCAACAGATTTGCATGTGAGAAGGAGCTGCACTTTCAAAATTAAAAATCGTTGGCAGCAGAGACTTTTGCAAGAAAAGTTTTTTTAACACCAGAGAATAAACAATGAAGAGTACAATTTGCAACCGACTATTTGAATGAGATCGACGACTTTTGGAACACGACTGTTTTCTCAGGGAAAAGGTATTTCAATCATTTACCAATTGACGATTAAGGGTGTGTAGACCACAAAATTCAAGATTTGAGGAGCAATATTATGTTCAACCCTTAAGGAGTAGTGCACGATTCTCTGTAAACGTATGGGGATGGATCAATCAATGCTTACGGATCTGGGGCATGCTATAGAATTAATGGTCGACTGAATGCTGAAAATTATCGCAACATTTTGCAAAATGTAATGCTGCCATCTGTAAGAAAGGTCTTTCCTAATCAATTTACTTTTCAACAGGCAAGATATTACCTAATTAATTAATTTTGCTTATGTCCTGTGCATACAGCAGGGGTTGTTCATTGATGGTTTGATGAGAATAATATCAATTTATAACAATGGCCTGCAAGAAGTCCGGACTTGAATTCCATCGAAAATGTTTGGGGCTATTTAACTACAAAAATTTATACCAGGGATTTTGCACCAAACAAAACCGATGAATTATGGGAAAGAATAAGAAATGCTTAGAAGGAACTGAGAGAAGGATACAATATGGAAACATTGGTCAACTCTATGCGAAACAAACTGCAAAGCGTAGTAGCAATTGAATACTAATACATATTTATTAAATACGTATTATTATATGTATAGTTTGTTTACTTGTGAAACTTTGCTAAAATACAAACATCAAAAAAGTAATACCTATTCTTATAACCACAAGCAACGCCACTGGAGAAACCCCCATTTAATAAGCCGAAAAATCGCAAAAATAACCATAGTAACAAAAAACCGTGCACTTTGAGGTGTCCGTAACTGTACCTGGTACTCTGCATGCCTAGACCTTGTTCATGGGGTTGGAAAAAAAGGCCTATGAAGGCCTACTTGCTAGACTCGCTAGAGCCTCCCCAAAAATACTACACACACACACACTACAGCCAGATATATATATTGTAATAATTTATTAGAACTGATAACATATTAACATAGTATACAATTATTTTTGAACATTAATTTCAAAATTTTCACAATTATGAAAACTGACACATCTTTCCCATCCATCTCGACTGCCACATCTCCTGTAGCTTTGCCAGATAAGTCAGCACACATTTTCATTGATTCTTTAGTACCAGAAGCATTTGCCATACACACGCTTCCGATCTGAATTTTTTGCGCAATGGAAATCTTCTTTTCTAGATTTTCCTCTAAATACCCCTTTGCAACCTTGCTAGACTCCCATCCACCCAACTCTTGCAGTTCTAACATGTCTCCACCGGCGTTTACAAGCATGGTCGCTGCAGATCTCCTAATGCAGTGGCCGGTGTACATAGCTGGATTTTCGAGTTTGAGATATGTAGCAATTTTTTCAGGAATTTTAGAGAAAAAATTAATGCCACATGGCTGAATAGTACACTTTCCATTTCTGTATGATACAAAGAATCTTCTATGCGTAACATGAGCCGGCCGTAACGCTGCATATTTTTTAATTAAAATTACAGGATTGACATCACCCTCAGACACAATCGCAAAAAATCTTTTTTTGTAAGTTTTTGAATCAGGAACAGTAACAACTACCTTATTCTCTAAAATCTCAACGTCATCGGTAGACATCTTCACCAATTCATTCGTTCTGCAAGCTCCAGCAAGTCCAATCAAGAAAGCTACTTTTATCATCAAAAAAGGTTCATCTGGAGCTGTACGCAAAAATTCATCAAGTTGCTCTTTCGTCAGTACTGAAGATTTTTTTATGTCGGTATCCAACATTCTTCTTTTTGATAAATTTGATCAACGAACCATATTTGTCAATTTCGATTCTTTCTTTTAGTTCCAAACAAGCTCGTAGCATGGAATATTTCGGCCATAATGATGAAGGGGAATACTCATTTTTTGCGAAATACGCCAGCAAAACGGTTTCTCCAGCACCTCAAACCTGTTCCTTGTCTCGCCACTCACAAAAAATACGATATTCTTTTTCGTATTAAATTTTCGACTTCTCTGGCAACAAATCCATTTTCACACTTTCTGCTAACTTTAAAATACGTGCGGAGACACCAAAATCTTCCATCACTTTTATCAGGAACGACCAAACGTGGCAAAACTTTTTACAAATTTTTTCAATTCAATATAAACAAAATCAGTGTTTTGTTTTAAAATTACTTGCTTCGATGATACGATAAATCTGAAAATATAACTCGAATATTTGCGATTTAAACCATCTCGGACGTTGCTACGCGACTCGGCTATCGCCTCGTCGGCTAGCAACGTTCTCGATTATTATAAATTGCATAATATTCTCGTTATATTAATAGCTATAACAAACTGCACGTTATATATACATGGAATAAAAATTCTATTGTATTTGTATATGCTTTTAATAGACAAAAACGAAAATGTAGTGATATAAAAACAATGTGGTAATATAGTAAAAAAATAAAGTTATCTTCCTTGAAACTGGCTTAAGGTACACTCCGAGGCGTGTACATTGAGCCACGTAAGCATGTACCTTGATCATGATATAGGGGATACCTTGAGCCAGTTCTCATACAATGTAAAAACAAAACGAAAGCTTGATATAACAATACATTTTTTATCCAATAGTGTACGAGTACTTCGTCGGTAAGGAATTAAATACCATTTTCCGACATCTTGTAGCAGTACCTCCTATAAATGTTGGCTTGTTTAACTTAAAAACAAAATCTGAATGTGGCAACTCATAAATTTCTTCATTATCATAGAACATTTTGTCATGTTTTGTGCTCTGTTTTAAATATTTTATTTCTAAACAATTGGAACTTTCCTAAATTACTTCAGCCACGAAATACTTGATAGACTTTAAAGTGCTCAGCTTAACAACTCCAAAGTCGCCACTTGCCAGATTGTTATTGCTCCCATCATAATCTAACTCCGAATCATTAATTGCGTTTTCTCCGAACTCAATATCTTCTGAAGATGAGCCTCTTGCAATATCTTCTTCCAAAGAACTTTCACTAGAGGTAGCAGGTAAGTCCTTCTTCTTAGTTTTCTTCGTCTTCTTACGTTTTAGCTCTGCTTGAACAAGTTTCCTTTTCGCTGCTGCTGCTTCAGCAAGTCTTTCAATCTCTTCCTTTTCAGGGGTATCAGTTAATATACGACATCTACCTGGTTTTCGACCTCTATTGCTGAGTAGTTTTCGTGGAGCAGCCTTGGGGTGGGGTCGAATCATTTCCGGGATAATGAGCTGTGTAACAGAAGAGTTTTGATTTGAAGTTAAATTTAACGAACTATTCAATTCTGTTGCTGACGTTGAGGCAATTGGTTCTACCTCATCATGTGAGTGTGACTCCTACCTCATCATGTGAGTGTGACATTTCCACTGGTCGATCAGTTACTTCCGCAGCGATAAAATCTTGTTCTGAAAAAACATCACGATTTAGGGGCCAAATTCCGGAAACTCTAAATCCTGATAAAATATTGTTAGGTGTAAAAGCAAGAGAATAGGCGTTTCCTGCACATTCCGCAACATCATATATTGTTATTGTTGTCCCCGGATTGTTTAACAACCAGTTTTAGCATGCTCTGTTATAAAAATTTTTTAAAGGGCCTAAAACAGTTCTGTCAAGCGGTTGAAGCCGATGGCTTGTATGGGGTGGAAATGTTAGGAATACAATGCCATGTTCTTTAGCGAAATTTAGTGCCGGTACAGATATATGGCTTTCGTGATTATCCATTACTATTAACACTTTATTGTCAATACTGGGCTTTGCGTATTTGTTGAAGTGATTTAAATATGTCATAAAAATTTCGGAGTTAGACCATCCACTCTGACATGCAGTTCCAACACTTCCAGCAGGAGCACCTTTGAGCATGTGGGGCTTAAAGAAGACCCTCGGGAAAACAAACAGGGGGGGTATAAATGAGCCAATAGCATTTATTGCTGCAATAATTGTTATATTATCTCCTCTTTCTCCGGATGTCATAGCACCCACTTGTTTGGCACCTTTAGGAGCTATTATACGATGGGGTGTGTGAACTGTTGTAATTCCGGTCTCATCCAGGTTGTAAATATTATTTGGGGAAAAAGCATATTTTTCGAATATTTCTGTGACCTTGTTAAAAAAGGTGTCGACATTATGTCTGTTAAAAGCGGTGGAGCGAGCTAGGCTAGTGGCCTGCGGCTTGCGCAAAGATAGGGTTGAGTTACGGTTTAAAAAGTACCGAAACCAAGTTTTTCCGGCTTGTTGTTTCTGGTACCACGCCACAGGGTAAGTTTTGTTATTAGAAACTGATATGCAAGTTTTCTCACACATGCAGTTATCAGCCCATAGTGCATAGCAGTTGCCTTTTTTAAATATCTTGTTAATTCAGATTCTTCCTCAATGGTGAAAACCAATTTTACGGCGTTATTCGCCTCGTATTTAAATTCTGCCTGTTGTGTGGCTATGTGTTTTTTATGTGTCTTTGAAGAGTGCACCTGCGAAAGGTTTTTTAAACATCTTCGTAGAATAATTATTATAATAAATACCTACCTATCAACAGCGAACGATTTTGCCTTCTCTTAAAACTGCGTTGGCCGCCCCCACTACTGCATCAGCCGCCGGTTTGGCACGTTTTTTGTTATTTTTACTTCGAGGCATTCTAAAAAAAATAATAATACCTAGATAAGCTGGACGTCGGGTATTGTACCTTGAGCCAGGCTCAAGGTACATGATCTGTTTGTGGTTTAATAAGGTACAGGGTGACACTTTTTTTTTAAAACACATTTGCACAAAAATCTGTTGAGGTTATAATGCCAAGCAAGTTGTATTATTTAGGTATAATAGCCATTAGTGTTTGCAGGTTATGAAAGATTAGGATTAACTGTCTTAACAAGTACAAAATTCAGTCGCAAAAATGTTAAAAAGTTTACTTACTTCAACGAAAATCACAAATTATTTGACCTGAAGCAAACGCGCTTTGATAATGGCAAACGTCGCCTGCGTTGATTAACAAAAACTTCGTCTTATTGAAGCCTGCCAGCTAGCCGAATGTCGGTAAGATACAAATTATGGCCACTTCATGAAATTGGCGCTGGTTGACACCATCTGACAGATCACAAACAGATTGGTTATAACATGTGTCAATTAAAAATCTGCAAGAAAATGATAGCAAATCAACGTAAAAAGCGTTATTATGGCGTGAGTTCAGTGTTTTAAATTACGGGTATGATCGTCGCATACGACGGGGAATAGATCAATAGATAATATAGTAGCAAACTTAATAATTTATTAAAACTTGCTGCAGGTAAGCTACATGATTATTGTGTAATTTCGTACAAATACATTATAATTTTAGGAGATTTTGATGGCCAAATTAGCTGAGAACATCACAAAGAGCGATTCAAAGGGTTATTTCTAAGCTTATGGGACCGCATACGAAACGAAGAAAAACGAATGTAGAGGATGTAATACAACGAATGAAATGGAATTGGGCGAGGTGCATAGCAAGAGAAGGAATTGCCCCCCGGTCACCCCCCTGGATTCAACACTGTATCAAATCTGCGCGAATGCCATAATAAAGAAAAATGTGATTAGTATATGAATAGGACTGCAAACTAATTGCAGGTAATTACGCGATTTCACCCTCGTTCACTGGATATTCCAAAACCTCTTTCCTGTGGCTGGTTTATCACTGATGCAGCACCATATATAAGCATGAAAAGCTGTAAAGGGACTCTAAGGAATCGTACTAATAGGTTATTATCCTGTCACACAAATTCAGCAATTCATCACTGATATGCAGTATCAACCAGTGGCGTAACTATCATATGTGCAGGGGGTGCGAAGAACCTCGGCGCTGAGTCTATATAGGCGCTGCGGTAGCGGAGTTTTTAGTGAAAATAAAAGTTTTCCTAGAATAGTGGTTCAAAGCGACAACAGACTATGATACGTGAGCGCCACTGGGCTCTTTTGAGTGCGTAGTCTTTTCTACTTTTGAGTAGATTGGAAGTTCCAGCTCTAGAGTGTTTGTGATTCTTAGATTTCATAGTGCATAGTGCATAGTGCCATAGTGTATAGTAACATACTATAAATTCAAAGTTTTAAACCGCAAATATCTGACGATTGCCTCAGATACAGAGGTCATATTGAGTGCCAAATTACTTCAAACTACGTATGAAACTGATTTCGATGACGGCTTACTATAGCAAATTGTATAATTTCGATCTTCGTACACAACTAGTATTAAATCTTGCTTATCAGTAAAGGAAGTGGGAGAAAAATGTCTGTCTAATCACACATCATTGGCTAGCTTTCCAGATTTGTATACAGCTTATATCCTAATTTTTACATCCCGTCACTACAGCCTCCACTGAGAGATATTTTTCTAAATTTAAAATTATTAAAAACTTTTTGCTAAGTAAGATGAGCCAAATACGCCTAACGAGCTTTGCATTACTGAATATCAAGAAAGTAAGAGCCAGTACTCTTGGTTTTAATTCACTGATAGATATGTTAGCTTTAGCAAAGTCTCGCAAAAGAGAGTTTAATTAAAGTGCTATACCTACATATTTATATATCGATATATTTTATTTTTCTTGTGAATTATTTAAATTTGTATTTCTTTTACGTGGTTTTTGTTTTTGTATTTTCATATATATTTTTATGTTTCATGTTATATTTTGGGAGTGTTTGATGTAATGGTAAAACCTGCTCTACTTTATGGGTCGGAATCGTGGACGGTTACAGAACTGGTAAAGCAGAAATTGCAGGTGTTTGTAAATAGGTGTTTGGTGGCCAGTCATTAGTTGGGACCGAACAAATTAGGTGGAAATTAATATAGAAATTGGAAGAACAAAATATGGATGTTAGGGCATACGTTACGAAAAAATGAAACTGTAATTTGCAGAAAAATTTTGATTGGAACCCTTAGCGTTTGAAAAACAGAGGACGCCCGCGAAAAACGTGGAGGAGAACTGTAAAACAAGAGACAGGAAAGACTATAGCACAACTGAGCCAAATAGCAAAGGAAAATGACAACTGCAGAGAATATACGAATACCCCATGTCCCAATAGGGAATAATGGGATTATTATTATTATTATGTTATATTTAATAAAAGATTGAAACATCTAAATGTGTTTTATTTTGCAGTAAGTAACATTTCATGTTAAGAAAAGAGCTTATTAATTTTCTTTTAAATTTAAAGTGTTGCATGTCCAAAAATTACCCCCCCCCCCTCTTTTTTCTGAAACTTCTTGTCTACAGCGGCTATCATTTATTCTTGCACACCGGCGCCAAACCGTCTCGTTACGCCACTGATATCAACACAACATAATTATAAGGTTACCGTCTTAATATTTAAACAACAAATGCCTCATAATTCACGTTACAGATACTTGCAGGAGTTTACAGCTCTAGGAACAGCAGGTGGTTGATACAATTTCTGAGACCAAATCCGATGTAACAGTTCTGATGCATTTTTCGTAATGAATGGTGACGTGTGCGCTGACTTTCTGCTACAGGAACTGTATGCATTCCACAAAGAAAAGGACGGATATGCTTTGGTAAAGTATGACTATTTTTAATGATACGCACTTCATGTTTTGTTTTGTACAGGTTACAGTTATGGGCACTGAAGCAACCAGACGGCAATCTTTACATTACGGTTGCATGGCTACCAATAAAGCTACACAAGAAGTGACATATGATGTTGAAAAGCCAAGCTCATAATGTATTGATTTGAATTAACTGTAAAATATTAGGCTAGGAAAAAAAATGGAAACTTCAAAAAAATTCTGACTAACTTGGATTTTTGTGGAGACCTTTAATTTGATGTCCTCAACATATCCTGAAAAGTGTCCTTAATTTTAACCATGGTTTTTTAGGGGGTTAAAGAGAGCGAATTCTAGTTTTTTTGCAAATATCTCGACAATTATAAATTTTTCAAGGAAAATGGTTCTGAGAAAAATTATAGTTTGTAAAATTCTACACAAAACAGGCTCGCGGACTATTTTTCCTAGTATCAACCGTTTTTAAGCAAAAGGTGCGGCAAAATTGCAATATCTGCTTTTTTTTTAAATACGTACTCTTTTCCACACCACCGCGGGGGTAGAGTACTGGGCGCGTTTTTTTTATGTGGTATCCCCCGTAGGCCTAATCCACATTATTACACAATAGAAAAAAAATAATTTAAATTATTCGATTTCTGCCTCTTCATATATTTCCATTACAACTTCCTCAACAACAAAATATTTATTAACTGATTAGGAGCCGGAGATAAAAGGTTTTGAATGGGTTCTAATCTATCATTGTTAATCTTACACCCTCAGTTTTCAGGATTTAACTCGTCAAGCCATTTTTGTACTCTAAATAAATGCTGTTGTGATGCACTGAATGTAAGTAGATTGGATAATTTTATTGGCTTATTAAGTCTAGTTGCCTTAACAAATGGATGATATGTGTATTTTTAAATCTATTTTTCATTCAGTGGTGCATTGTACCGGGTGGCCAATTAAGAAGGGCACTCGGCCCTATCTCGAAAATTAATTGTCGTAAAGACTTGGGGTAAAAAAATTTATGACTAAAGCGGCCAAGAGAAAATGCTGGAAATCATTTTTAAGTTTCTAGAATGGCCGCCAGGGGGCGTAATCTCATTCTTGAATCTTAAATCCCGTTTTTTGAGAAATGTTCTTATATTACAGATAGCTAAAATGGACACTGTTTTAAAGCTGAGATAAATTCGATTCTTTTTTGTTAAATGCTTTTTGCTCTATCTCTTAAGGGAAAGGGGTGGGGGGTGTCCGAACATTTTCGGAAAGAAATGTCAATAACTTCAAAATGGCTGAACGGATTTTGTCAAACTTGGAGTCGTTGAAAAGGGCTTTTCTTAGTCTATCAACGCTGCCTTGAGCGGATTGATTTAGATTTCCTGTGGCGCCGCTAGAGGGCGTTTTGCGATAACACTACAAATGAAATGTATTTTCTCAAAAAAATTAAATGCAACAATATCACTTTTATTGCAACAAAAGATAGCCAAATAAGGGTCTAACACGCTAGTGAAAACCGAATTTCGATATTTGTTTCCTAACCTAAAATATCAGTAAAGGAAATTAAAACTCGAAATAATGTCGCATCCTTGGGAATATTTTCAGTATACCTGCCATTGTTAAATCCTAGTTATCGTTCTTTTAGCAAAATATATATAAATTTACTGTTAAAATACCAACATTATATTTAAAATGTCAATAATAATTAATACTCATCCAATATGATTGAATATTGCCCTTCTGTCCACACGAAATGCAAAATTTTTAAAATGCAAGTGTGCTTTGGAAAACAAAATAACAACAATTATAATGGTGGTGTTTAAGTGTCAATCATATTAAGATTGCAGCTATTTATAGTGCATTTTGGTGGCCTTCTTTGTAAAAAAGGCGTTTTCCACCTGTAGAAGTGTTTGATATGTTTCGTGTTTATTTTCAAAACAATGAAAACGCAACTGTTTCTGTTAAAATCTATGCGATGGAGTATCCTGATAGGCGCCATCCAACTGTCAAAGTTTTTCGTGTGGATAGAAAGGCAATATTCAATCATATTGAATGAGTATTAATTATTATTGACATTATTGACATTTTAATGTTTTAATGTTTAATGTTTGTATTTTAACAGTAAATTTATATATATTATGCTAAAAGAACGATAATTAGGATTTAATAATGGCAGGTATACTGAAAATATTTCCAAATATGCGACATTATTTCGAGTTTTAATTTTTTACTGATATTTTAGGTTAGGAAAGAAATATCGAAATGCGGTTTTCACTAGCGTGTTAGACCCTTATTTGGCTATCTTCTGTTGCAATAAAAGTGATATCGATGCATTTAATTTTTTTGAGAAAATCCATTTTATTTGTAGTGTTGTCGCAAAACGCCCTCTAGCGGCGCCACAGGAAATCTAAATCAATCCGCGCAAGGCAGCGTTGATAGCCTAAGAAAAGCCCTTTTCAACGACTCCAAGTTTGACAAAATCCGTTCGGCCATTTTGAAGTTATTAACATTTCTTTCCGAAAATGTTCGGACCCCCCCCACCACTTTCCCTTAAGAGATAGAGCAAAAAGCATTTAACAAAAAAGAATCGAATTTATCTCAGATTTAAAACGGTGTCTATTTGAGCTATCTGTAATATAAGAATATTTCTCAAAAAACAGGATTTAAAATTCAAGAATGGGATTACGCCCCCTGGCGGCCATTCTAGAAACTTAAAAATAATTTCCAGCATTTTCTCTTAACCGCTTTAGTCATAAATTTTTTTACCCCAAGTCTTTACGACAATTACTTTTCGAGATAGGGCCGAGTGCCCTTCTTAATTGGCCACCCGGTACATTCCCTGAAGTAAGCGAATTCCATTTTTAGTAATAAATTTTCTTGAATTTTGTGGCATTTCGAAAACTTCGGCACAATCCTGTAAGTCCTCACGATATTGAAGCAATTTCATAATTGTGTTCTTTCCGATCTGAAATAGTGCAGATGTAGTATCATACCTGCTAGTAATTCATATTCTTATATGGGTATTTCGCCACTCTGCAAATTAAAATATTAAATAACGAAAATATTAACAACGACCGTTTCGAGGGACAATCTGCCCTCGTTATCAACGAATAACAATTAAAACTAACAATAAACTTATCTTTTTCACTGGAAGGAAAAACGACCAACCTCCAATGAATTTTTTGACATTGACGTTGGAGGTTGGTCGTTTTTCCTTCCAGTGAAAAAGATAAGTTTATTGTTAGTTTTAATTGTTATTCGTTGATAACGAGGGCAGATTGTCCCTCGAAACGTTCGTTGTTAATATTTTCGTTATTTAATATTTTAATTTGCAGAGTGGCGAAATACCCATATAAGAATATGAATTATGAATTCAGGCCACAAAGAAGTTTCAGAGATTATACCTGCTAGTAGCATGGACCAATAAATGTCCAAGTTTTTTTATGAATATACCTTCGTTTCAGCTTTTCCTTTCCCTGGTTTTAAAAAATTCATTTCTTGATCAGGTGACGTTCGTCCAATTAGAAGATTCAACAAATCAATTCCTCACCAACCACTATTGTTTTAGTATTAGTATAATAGTGTTCCAATGCAATTTTTGTAAGTACATCAGCATCATCTTGGGCTTGTTTTACAGAGATGTTTGCAGCTTCCAATTTTTCTTTTAATATAGAAATTAATTTACTTTTGTTTTTTCAATGATTAAAAACTTGTCTTGTCGAAGGGTATTATAGTGCGTAATTTTTGTTCAGACATAATTCAGTCTATACCTTTGAAACGATTGATTCTACGGAAAAAGTCTAGGGGCCTTTTTTGTGTAGAATTTTATAAACTACAATTTTTTCAAAACTATGTTACGTGCAGAATGCGCCGCCTGCCATAATTTCGAATTTGAACGCTATTTTCCCGCGCGTTGCGCATTGGCGTCCGGCCGTGTCTTCTGGCGATAGCTTTTATCTGGAAAAACCATTGGCAGGCCGGGACGCATTTTCAGTAACAGCAGACGCGCTATGTTTTCGAATAGCGTTCGGCGACGACAGTAACAGCAGACGATCTAGGTCTAGAACGTCTGCTGTTTCTCACCTTAAGTTGACTTTCAAGTAAATGAGACTGATTTAAAAAAATAGTAGAATAATATTATTTAGTTTGTTACTTACAAGGATATATTGATAAAATGATATGGCTTTTGCACCTATGTGGGTCCCGAGTGGTGTAGCTTGAACAAGCGTCCACGTTCGATCAGCAGAGTTAAGCAACGCTGTCTCTGGTCAGAACTTGGATGGGAGTTCCACGGCTGCATCTCTCGGCGCCTCGTGGTACGGCTATCACGGAAAAAAGTTGGTCCCGGCGGTCATACAACATCATGACAGTTGTTAGTGGGGTTGGAAGTCCTCATAACTGCACAGCGACGCCTATAATTGGCCTAACGGCTGTTGGCTGAGTGCGAATTAAATAAATAAATATTATGTACACCAATTTTTGTACTAAAAAAGTACTTATATTATGTATATAAAAGTGCAAAAATACAACAGCAATAATACGACAAAAAAGTTTTATTCAATACCATATCGAAACATCGAAAGACAAAATAAAAAAACTTTTTATTTATTTTAGCTTAGCAAATAATGACTTTGTTTTCGTTATTAATTTATATATAAAACACATTTAAAAACAAAAAATAAAAATACATAACCTAATGTATAACTAATATTATGTTTTATTGATTTATAAATTATTAAAAAATAACCTTAGAAAAATAACAAATCAACGTAAAAAAGGATAATTTTTTAAACTTATTTTCACCTAAGCCTATATTCATATTGACACATTCTTGTAGAGAATGGGGTGCTTTAGCCTTTTTTTTAGTAAGCTTTTCACTTTTCTACCAGCTGAGGAATGTTTTTTGCCACCCATTGCCGATTTTCTTCTAGCTGCACTTGTTGGCTGCACACTTATCATTTTTCCTTTTCTTATACCCAGGCGTTTATGCTTTGGAGTTGTTCCGTGGTATTTAAAAGAATTATGCAACCCTGATGTCAGAGAGTTGTTACTTTTAGCACACTTTTCTCGATTTTTTAGGAAAGTGGAAATTGCAGGATAAAATTCTATTGGATTATTGTCAAGATGTGTCAGGATTTCATTAGAAAATGTTTTCCAATCTTCCTTTAAATCATCGAGTTCCTTGGTCGTGGGAACATTGACATTTAAAGTACACGCGGAACCACTTGCTTCATCTTCATTTATTGAAATGCATTCAGTAGTAATATTGGATAAGTGTCGTGTAGGCTGGTTTATGGTTAAAGTATCCACATTGTCTCCTTGAAGTGGAAGAAATAGCTCAGGATTTGGATTTTCTCCACACGCTACTTCATAAAGCTTCATTTTCATGTCAAGAGATAAGGTGTTCACACAAGAAATAATATTTTCTTTTTTTGCTACAGCAGCCTGATGCTTGCAGTGCTTTCCATTGTATCCAACATAACAACTGCATTGGAAAGACATCATATCAACTATGTATGTAACATCTTTATTTTTAGAAGAACTTACGCTAAATTCCAAATTACCTCTTTTGACAATACTTGACGGTAAAACATCTTTATCATCATGGATGTACCGTAATTTTGTAGACTTTGTCACTCTGTTTAAAACCACATCTAAAAGCCGTTGCTTATAATAACATTCAAAATTATTTACTATAAAATCAGACAACTGCGTTAAATTGAAGGCTTTAGTTCTTTCTAACGCTATATCTTTCAGCAACCTAAATGTAACTTCAATGTAGTTATTTGTGTTTGTTCCTCGAATCATCAAGTTACGTCTGTAAAATAGGCACCATAACTCGATCCGTTCTATCATTGATTTCACATATTCAGTAAATTTTGGATATTTGGAAAATTCTTCGAACTGCTTTTTTGCATCATTTAAGTTTTCTTCTGTTCGAGCGGTGAGAATATTGCGAAATATTGCGTATGCTTTTTGCGATTCTTCTTTGGGAATCCCATGTTTAGAAATTTGAATCCACTTCCAACACGCCTTTAAAACGTGGAATGAGCATAAAAGTAAAGTAGAATTGGGCCAAAATAATTTTAGAATATTACGTTCACCTAAATCGTCATCAGTTATTATGACTGAAGGAGCTACTTTAATAGGTAAGATTTCAAACAAAGCAGCAACACCTAAGCGAAACACATCTGCCTTTTGACTGCTGCTTAAAATACAGCCTAAAGGAATACCACCAGCAGCTGACTGCGTCAAGAAGAAATAAACTTTATGTCCTTCCACATCGCAATTTCCAGACGCATCCACAAACATAATTTCAGAAGCTTGTGGCAACTTTGCCGCTCTTTGCATTATAGGTGTGCAAATGGCAACACAATAATCTCCTTCGAGGCAATTAATTTTGTATAAAGTGTTATTGGTTTCTAAAGCTACTTTAAGGCAATTTTCTAACTGTAACAACATACCCTCGCCTGTTCGAGGTCCGAAAGTATCTTTAAAATGCTTTCTCCAAAGTGTTTGAACATCAGTTTTGGTTGGAATGTTATGTCGGTCTAAAAGTTGATTTTCATAATCATTCCCTAGTTCTTCCATCATCATCATGCAAAAAGTATGGTAAGCTGAACTCACTGAATGGCCCTTTTCAAATAATTGTAAACTTTTTTTTTTGCTTCTGCTCCTAAAGGGATCTCGCTTACGTTGTCTACGCACAAAAGTCTGTGATTATAAGCGTTTTTAAATTGAATTATACATGGCCAGTCTGAAAGTAAAGGATCCGAAATGGTCGATTTTGATCCTGGGATAAACTTTTTTATAGTTATAATTAATTCTGCAGGACAGTTTAAATTTCGAGTTTTTTTCTTCGCTTCTGCAACATTAGTCTTAGTTTTTTGGTGGCATTTGTAAATTCTTTTAAATACATTTCGTGTCTGCTTTTTATCTTTATACAACCATGTCTTTACAATAGTCCATGTTTCCTTCTTTAAACCTTCTAGTTCACGTACCCAGTTCTACTAAAACAACGTAGGATGTTAGAAATGTCGATTTCAAAACCATTTTAAAAACTTTTGGGAAACGAAAAATAAAAAAATACATAAATTGAGACAGGCTACGCAGCATCGCAGCGAAAAAGAGGGCTGGATGAAATTACCATAAATATGGATAGAGAACCTAACCTATAAATGATGTATGCCAGTAGCAATAAAAATTTAAGATAAAAACCTAATATAAAAACCTAATATAAGTACCGTGAAAACATCAAATATGTAAGTGGTCCTCACTTTATCTTTACAAAGGATTTGTAAAAAGGTTTGCCTAGTCTCTACCAGCCACATCACATTCAATTTTTGTTAATTTAATTTTGAATTCCCCAATTAAAATTCATTATTTTATTTCATAAATTGATCATTTTGACTCAAACTTACCTCGACATCGTCTTTTGATTTTAAATTAGATCTTACAACACATTTATCGTCAAATTTCTTATAATTATAATTATCTGGAAAACAATCCATTTTTATACATCAGCCAACACGTTTCAACTGATAAACAATTAAATACGACGACCGATTACTCAGGCAGTCGTAGTGCGTCTGCTGTGTTAGTGTTAGTCAAACAACCGCGTAGTCTGTCGCCCATTACTGAAAAGCCGAAAAAAGCCGAAGCACCGCCGATGATCTAGCGCGTCTGCTGTTACTGAAAATGCGGCCGGGACTCGCTGCTTTCTTCTTCGCCAGCTTTCGAAGCGAGCAGTTCGTGAGTGCTATTCACTAGTTCGGGGATGCTTATTTAGGGCTATTTGGTTGAGCTGGATACGTGAATTTACGAATGCCCTCACGTTTCGTGGATTGAAGCCCCCCGAACATAATTAAGGACATTGGTTTCCTTCGCTAAGACGGATCTATTCGGTGTTAGCATATTCGAGCTGTTCCTTTTCTGCGCCCAAAAACCATCTGGGGTGAGTAGCTATTTTACGCTGGGAGGCCTGTCCGTGCGTGTTCTATTCGTAAGCTCGCATACCGGAGCAATACGCAACTAGCAACGGGCAACAAGCAATAAGCAACAGGCAATGCATTGTAAGTTATCTCCCACACCAAGTCAATACAATATCAATAGTTTATAAAATGTCGTCATCTGAAGAGGACGAAGTAGTATTGTTATGGCAGTATTTAAGGCGAAGAAGTAGGAAACGCAGACAATATTGGATTCATCCATCACTTCAAGTGCTCAAGAATCATGGAGCAAGTATATGTGCCGAAGAATTAAAGGCTCATCCCACCAGGTTTCAGAACTGCTATTGGATGAGTCCAAATACTTTTTCAACATTAGTTGAGATGTTAGAACCTTATATTACGAAACAAGATACTAACTACAGAGATGCGATAACCCCACAGGAGAAACTATTAATTACACTCAGGTGAGGTACAGATTAAATAGATTATATTGAAAAAGTAGTATTTTAATGAAAAGTAAACGTAAAGTACATTATAGTTATTTATGAATTAAGGGCATTATTATGATGTTTATGCGCGAGGGCGACGAGTTTAAAAGGTCGAGGGCCGCTAGGCCCGAGAGTTTTTAAGTCGCCAGAGGGCATAGACATCAAGTAATGCCCGTGGTACATACAATATTTTATGTCTTACCCCCAGTTCTATACCTTGGAGAACAATAATTTAATATTGATATGATTGAAGTTTATTGTGACGAGTGGTCTGTGAATTTGGTAACTAGGGAAAGTATCTAAACAACCAAAAGTTTGTTTTGCACAAAACGCTGACAGAACGAAATACAAAATGATGAATAACGGAGAAATTATTGGAATTCCCAAAGAAATTCTCGAAAGAGCAGCGAGAGCAACGGAAAATATATTACCCCGAAAGTCAAAAGGATTGTACGAAGTGGAATTTGACAAATTTCAAGAATGGATGGTAGACAATGGTGTTGCACTCATTAATGAACAGTTTTGTTGGGATATTTTGAAGAATTGGTATGTCTCACACTGTTATTATCATTATGGTAATTTGTTTACTTATTTACAGTCTGGAAAGTTTGCTGCAAACTCGCTCTGGACAAAGTTTTCTATGCTCAAGAAAACAGTACTACTGAACCAAAATATTGACATTGGAAAATACCCCAAGTTAGTAGCTTTTTTAAAACAAAGATCTAAAGGATATGAACCAAAAAAATCTAAGGTTTTAACTCGAGAGGAAGTGATAAAGTTTATTCAGGAAGCACCAAACGAAACGTTTCTGATGATGAAAGTGGCGCTGTTATTTGGGGTGTTTGGAGGTTGCAGGCGGGAAGAATTAGTGAATATGTTAATTAATCATATAGACGACAGGGGTGAAGTCATTGTTGTGACCATACCCGAAACAAAAACCGACAAGAAACGTATTTTTACCATTATTGATGACGAAACAATGGGTTCTTTGAAGCTGATAAGAAAATATGGATCGTTGCGACCACAAGGCTTACGGAGGTACTTCGTAAATTATAGAAACGGCCGCTGTTGTGCTCAGGTTGTTGGAAAAAATACATTTGGAAAGATTCCTGCTACCATAGCTAAATATTTAAATTTGAAAGATGCCGACCAATACACAGGTCATTGTTTGCGAAGAACATCAGCCACCTTACTAGCGGACGCAGGAGCCAGTATGACTACATTAAAAAGACATGGCGGCTGGAGGAGTTCGAGCGTTGTGGAAGGATATTTAGAAGACAGTATCGCATCCAAAAATAAAGTCGCCAAACTTCTAGCTGGAGGGTCTTCAATATCAAATACCGCAACCTTACAATTAGACGGGAAAAGTGTTTCTATTACTGGTACATTTAATAATTGTTCTTTCATTGTAAATGAAAATAAATAAAATGACAAATGTCAACTTCGTGTTTGTATTGTATTAATCTATTTAAAACTATAGCAACCCTTAATGCCCTAGAGCATAATCATCCTTTTTATGCCCGCGTATCGAAGTTGTTAAGAGCTAATAAGGTACTGGTAAGACATAAAAATTTTTAAATTAAAGTTAGAGAGAGGTTTCTGTCATTAACATCTGACATATCAGGTGAAAAACCCTGAATATATGTTTGTACAGGTGTTGGTGGTTCTCCATATTCGCTTGGTGAAAATGTGTGACTTGAATGAGTGGAAAGGGATGGACCATCACACAGAAGTTCATCTAGCAGCTCAAGTGTTCTTTTTTTAAACTGTCTCTTTTGATAGTCGGTTAATTTTGCTAGATCTGGAAGCAAACTTGTTAGAAACTGCAGATCTGGATTAGGCTTCTCTATCACTGAATAGTTTTTTGAGGTTTTTGACTTGACATATTCCATAAAACACTTATCAGCTTCATTAATAGTACAGGCGCCAGGGAAATCGTTAATAGGGCTTTACGTGCAATTCTTGGTACCTGCATTTTGGGTTAATGGGTGGGTGGGGGGCTGTGCTCTGAGTCTAACTTTAAGTTTTTGGATCGATCGGAGAAATTGTTTTTCCGCAATATCGGAAGAAGTGTTGAAAACGGCTTTTTAGCAATTTCTCGTTTCCTGTTGCTCTGATGCTGAAATTGCATCAATACAAGTTTGTAGTTTATGAAATTCCTCACAACTTTTGGAAATACCTTTTTCTCGTGCGCTCAACAATTCAAAAGTTGTTACCCCATAAAGCCAAGAAATTAAGGGTTGAAATTGGTTTTACGTAAATATATCGCTTTCAGTTAATCCTACGATAAAAAATACTCGTATATTTTTTGTAGAACAACTAATTTTCATAAAATTTGTGTATGAGTATTTTTCCATTTGGACAATTATTTACCGTTCTACAGCGCCGCAAATGTCGCAAGTCACTTAAACCGTACATTTAATGTGCACTTTCGAACGGCCCTGTTCCTTTGAGGTACAGTTTGTAGCGCGTCTTTTTATGTGGTTTCCCCGATATGCCTACTCCACGAAGTGTATTTCTAACAGTCTCACACTTCCCATGGTCTTTTTGATGAACCGGGTTCTGCATCGTTGATACCACTCATTGTAGAATCGTTGATTTTATCGCCCTTGTCAAGTTGTGTTTCCTTTGAAAAGAACTCGGAAAGAGAAAATATGTCGTCGTCATAATTGATGTGATATTCGTCAACATCTGTAGTAAGCATTCTGGAGAATTCCTGCACGTTCTCACAGGATTGTCCGGCGGGAAGCAAATGACGGTGCACTTTAAACCCGCTTTGCGACAGCCATAGGCCTTTCCAAATTTGGTCTTGCACCCGCATAAAATTAATTTTATTATTGCAAGAGGCGCGGGAGGCTCAGTGCTAGACACCTGTGTAAACGTACGGTCACTTCTCTCTCAGCCCCATATTCCCGTGGGTAGAGTGTCACTAAACTTAAACAAAATAAAAATTTATATTCAAAATGAACGATTCACGACTCACCATGTGAAGAACAGTCAACTCGGTTATTCTGTTATTTGATTAATTTTTTGAATCTAGACTGTAGTGTGTTTTTCTTTGCAAGCCCGGAAAACTGAATACGAAGGATAAATCATGCGTGAAACACGGCGATGCTGTATCAAAGCATATCTTGTTTTTGCATGCATTTTCTGGTTGTGACACAACATCGGCTGCTTACGGTAAGGGAAAAGTGAAATTTCTTAAAACCCTAAAAAAGACACCTAGCCTGGAATCTGCAGTGAATCACTTTGTACAGAAAGATGTAGACGCGGATATCATCGCATTAGCGGGAGAGCAATTCTTTATTGCGTTGTACGGTGGAGACATCCATAAAGACAAGTCAATCAACTTGCTGCGATACAAACACTTCGCGAAATCCCTTGCGAAGTCAACGTTTACTCTGGCATCCCTGCCACCTACAAAAGACACGGCCAGGATGCACGCATTCCGGACATACCATCAAGTTCAATCCTGGCTTGGAAATGACACTCTACCCGCGGAAAGATGGGGCTGGAAGAAACGTGGCCGTACGTTTACACCGGTGCCAGCACTGAGCCTCCCGCGCCTACTGCAATAATTAAATTAATTTCATGCGGGTGTAAGACCAAATGTGGAAAGGCTTGTGGCTGCCGCAAAGCGGGATTAAAGTGCACCGCCATTTGCTCCATATGCGCCGGGGAATTCTGTGAGAACGTGCAAGAAATCTCCAGAATGCTTGCTACAGTTGAAGACGAATACCACACCAGCTACGACGATGACATATTTGCTCTTCCCGAGTTTGTTTCAACGGAAACACAACTTAACAAGGGCGACAAAATCAACAATTCTGCAATGATTGAAATTGACGATGCAGAAACGGCCCATTAAAAAGACCAAGGGAAGTGTAGAAATACACTTCGTGGATTAGGCCTATAGGGGAGACCACGTAAAAGAAAACGTGCCACAAGCTGTACCTCAACGGTGGTGTGGAAAACAGTTGGTGCGACACACTCGAAGGAACAGGGCCGTTCGAAAGTGCACACTAAATGTACGGTTTACGTGACTTGCGACATTTGCGGCGCTGTAGAACGGTAAATAATTGTCCAAATGGAAAAATACTCATACACAAATTTTATGCAAATTAGTTGTTCTACAAAAAATATAAGATTATTTTTTATCGTAGGATTAACTGAAAGCGATATATTTACGTAAAACCCATTTCAACCCTTAATTTCTTGGATTTATATGGTAACAACTTTTAAATTGTTGAGCGCACGAGAAAAAGGCATTTCCAAAAGTTGTGGGGAATTCCATAAACTACAAACTTGTATCAGTACAGTGCAATTCCAGTGCCAGAGCAACAGGAAACGAAAAATTGCTGAAAAACCGTTTTCAACACTTCTTCCGATATTGCGGAAAAACAATTTCTCCGATCGATCCGAAAACTTAAAATTAGACTCAGAGCATAGCCCCCCACCCACCCATTAACACAAAATGCAGGTACCAAGAATTGCATGTAAAAATTCCCTGGCGCCTGTACTATAAGGGTACTTGCAGAAACTTTTCTCCGTTTTTCAGAAGATCCAATGCTTGCAGTGCTTGCAGTATTTGAACATTGAGCATGAATTGATGGATTTTTTTCTTGGGACGTTCTAATGACAGTTGTGATATCTGTTTGCTTCTCTTGAGAATTTTTAACTGACGTTGTAATCTCTTGTTCTGAATAATCGTCATTATTTGCCTCTGCTTCAGATTCACTATCGTTGTTTTCATTCTGCAGGTAAATTTTCTTGTTGCGGATGGGATTTCATGAAAGGCGTAATGAACTGCATTACGTCTTTTAAGTAATAATCTTTATTTTTCTTGGCTCCGCTTCCCGATGGTGGTTTTTTCATGCTTCTTGCAAACGCCGTTCGAAGATTCTTCCATTTTTCTTTGCATTGAGACCCTAAAAAAGAAATCTAATTACAGAACTTTGTCGTACGCAGGTATCTGGCTACAGGCTGCAGTTTCAAGGCCCTCACCCATATATTTATGAGAGGAGACACTACTATAGGATTAATAGTAAAAGAATGTACAAAGGCTATATGGTACGTTCTTCAACCATTGTTTATGCCTGTTCCAACAGAGGCAATTTGGAAATCGACAGCACAACGATACTACGAACTATGGTATCTTCCAAACTGCATAGGCTCAATCGATGGGAAGCATTGCCGAATTAAAAAATTTTACAAAACTGGATCGTACTATTATAATTACAAGAGTTTTTTTTTCGGTGGTACTGATGGCCTGCGCAAATGCTGATGGACTATTTCTAACCATTGATGTCGGTGAAGCAGGTAGAATGAGCGATGGTGCAGTTTTCCGGTCTTATAATCTTGGAAGATTGCTGAACAAAGAAAAACTTCGTATTCCCAAGTCAACACCACTGCCAAATGATGACGGAGATTTTCCATTTTATTTTGTAGGAGACGAGGCATTCCCGTTACAAAAAAATTTGATGCGACCATACCCACAAAGGGTTCTTGATAATGAGAAAAGAATATTTAACTACAGATTGTCAAGGGGACGAAAAAGCATAGTATGTGCATTCGGAATGCTAACATCCAAATTTCAAATTTTTCAAAGGCCAATATTATGTCATGAGGATACAGCAATTGCAGTAATTAAAAGTGCTTGTGTTCTCCATAATTTTATAAGAATAACAGAGGGTAGATTTTCGATTCCACAGGTTACAAAAGAAGTTAGTGATTCTGAACATCAAACACCAACTAATAATAGACAACCGAATAATAATAACTCTGCTTATGAATTAAGAGATTACTTAAAAGCATATTTTCTGAAACCTGAAAATGCATTAGCTTGGCAAGGAAATTATACTATCTGAATTATACTAATAAAAGTTAATAAATAACTAATAAACCGTAATTAATCTTACTTACCTGGTAGTTTCACTTCAGATCCAATTGAGTTCCATGCCCTTTCAACAATGTCCCTTCTGCTGTGGTCTTTACGAGTGTAATCGTAAATACACGGATATTTTTCCACTGTTTCTATAAATTGTATGTTGAATGCTGGAGTGTCCATTTTTAATTTGAATTAAAAAAGTCCACTCTAGTCTGAAAATATTGCTGTACTAATGCGATACTTATCGGTTTTCAACATGCAGTGCATATCGCTGGCGATAAGTATCGTTGCAGATTGTCAACCCTTTCTTAGAAGCGATATCGAATTGCTGCAGTGTGAGACTCATGATTAAATTCAATGTAAAATGCAACCTAGCAACAATATTGCTTATTGTCGGTTGCTAGTTGCTTATCGCTTATTGCTCCGGTGTGCGAGCCGCCTTAGAGCCCTGTTTTCCCTCTTACAGCAAGACGTACTAGGCAACATTTCGCCATCGAGCCGGACTTGACGCAAATTGCGTTTTCGCTCTGAAGTCGCTGGACCTTTTGGGCCACGTACAGCAACATTTGGCTAGGCGATCTGTCGAGCCTCCACGGGCCCGTTTCTCCTTGTCGCCGGCGCACAGTTAGGGCACAAGAGGGTACCGTCTTTCGGAGGTAATTAGCCCGGAGGTTTGGCCTTTCGACCTGTGAGAGCGGCGCTGTTATTGCCGGCTATTTAGGCCACCGTCGACCGCGAAACGTTCTCGGCCGACGTCGAACTACGATCGCAACGACGCCCAGATCCAGAGCTTCAAGTCTGTCGCAGTGAGCCGCTGGCGAGGTGGCCCATTTTTAACATGTTGTAACCTATATGTTTGTCAAAACTGTAAGTGCACTTAGTGCATGTGTTACTTAATTAGGGCGGCCCTCATCCTTCATTTCATGCTAGATATAAGATTGTCAATGTAAAAGTTATATAGCGTATTTATGAATGAAATTAAACTATTTCAAATTATCTTTATATGATTTGTGTTAGCTACGGTTCGGTTGTTTTATTGGAGCCATCTTTCAGGGAGTATTGTGTGCTAGGTACCGAGTTTACAATTTCTCCACAGTTCACCGGGGTGCAATTGTCGTACCTTCAAAAATTGTTGGCGCTCTGGGTTTTTTTATACTTAATTAACTCTACCGATATCAATGCCGCGGCCCTACTATCGATTGAGCCGGCGGCCGGCAAATTGCACCCAAGTGTACCTTTTGTGTTGTTTGATGCTGCTTGGAAAGATTGCCCAGAATCTTACATCATAAAGGCCTAATAACTACTTTCTTCAAACCAACTTGGTGTACAAATCGACTTGGATTACCACTGATGTTGATTTACATCCGATAGGAACTACTACCGACATGAACTATTGCCGATGTGGACTACCACTGCGCGTTTACTTTCAAACCGTTTCCAACAGTAGTTGCTGCACATCTCAAGCGAGCGACCGCAATGTTGCAGTCCTTCCTATTAATAATTTAGCAGCAACTGCAGTATCTTTTGTTAGCTTTTTACTTACCTTTAGGTCGTTGTTCTTTAATTATTTAACTCAACAATTGAACATTATATAAGTGTACTTGAGGCCCCTCTACTAGCAACAGTGAAGACGTCGCGAATTCTTTAATTAAGATGTTAAAGGGAGCGCCAACAAGTTAAAACTCACGTACACTGATATATGTCAAGAAACTTGTAACTTCACTGTATATCTAAATAAACAATTATTGAACCCAATGCTTGTAATTAAAATGAAAGAGAGCAATACCCTTAACTAGTTTTATTATCACTCAAAACTTGAGACATCCAAAATTGGCCTATTATATGAACGGGACGGCGGGGTACCCCTATTAACTTAAACTACTAGGTCTTTCTAATGTTTACACAGCGTTTTTATATGAAAAATATCATCAAAATCACTTATCTGTTCGTGATTACACTTGTAGACGTTTACTGAATCAGATTAACTGTCAGCTTGACAGCTCCCAATCGTCAGCTATCACCTGCGGCAAGTAGTCCTCAAAACTGACTGGTCACTTCCAGCAGACTAAATTTTCTGTAGGTTTTCACTCCTACACTTTTTGCTATAATTCGAATTTCAAGACAAAATACGGTAGATGCCAAAATAATTGTACCTACCCCGTTAAACAGGCAATAAACTTTAGAAACGTGATTCCGTGGTTTCCCAAATCGCTTCTAAGCTCGAATTTACATTCCTCAGAAAAATGACTCTCGCTTCTTAAATCTCCTACCAGGAAGGTTAGCCAGTAATATTCCCTACTATAGCCCAAACCATATGCAATGGCGAGATTATCACTTATATACCACGAAACCCCTTGCAGTTTCAAATGCTGTCACACGTTTTTTTCAAAACAAAAACCGTTGTTTATCTTTTTCCTCTAGTAACGACCAATGCCAATCTGATATTAATTTTTATGAGTTATTATCGCATTAATCCCACTTGATCTCTTATTCAACACTTATATACTGTAGATTATTAGTATTAATAGCATATGCTTTTAGCACGTAACACTTTATGAAGTAATTGGAATCACTAGCTGCTGAAAAACTTCATATTTTGTCAGTAAATTTTTTATTCTGTGTGGTAGCTTCTTGTAGAGTAGTACACAATTAAACAGGCTTGATAACTTGTTATTATTTAATAATCTATATAAGTCGACTGACACATGTCATATCTATATTAATTGTTTACATCAAAGTGCCCTGATTCGTAACTAGGCTACTATAGTCTCCCACGCTTATTTTCCTTCCAGGATGTAATCCTTTAGGTTCCTTGGAAGTTGATGAAGACGAGTTGATCTTCGTAAGACTAAGGGCTCAGGATCGTTCTGCGCTGGTTCGTGCAAGGCTGGTTCGACCGGCCCCGGCAACGGTGGTGGTGTATCAGCACTTTTGTAGTTAGCCTGTGTTTGAGAAGGCATCATCACCAAATGTTCCATGTTGAAGCCCTGGTCCGAATGGCTGGGCTCTGGCTGGTTGTCTTCAATCGGAGCAAAAGTGACTGTTTTTCTTTGTGGAACACAGGTTGATCGTAGCTGATTGATATGTCGCTTGAACACATATCCGTTATCAAGCTTGACTTGATAATGCAGTTGTCCAAACTTTTTGATTACCGTTCCCGGTCTCCATAACTGCTTATTGTTGGCGTAGTACCTTGCTTGAACCCTTTCTCCCACGCTTAATTGTCGGGCAGCGAGAGTTGATTGTTTAGACTCTTGGAATTGAACTGGTTTAAGGGCATCCAGTGTGATACGAATTTGTCTATTTAAGAACAGTTCAGATGGGGTTCTTCCGCAGCTCAAGGGCGTGGCTCGATATCTAAATAAAATCTGTTGAACCTTCTGACGCATAGACAATGGTTCATCTGCCATGGCTGCAAGCCTATGTTTGAGGGTTTGTACGTTGCGCTCAGCAAGGCCGTTCGTCGCTGGATGGCCAGGCGCAATAAATTTTTGAAAGATTCCTGCAGATTTACAGAATTTCTGAAACACTTCACTGGTAAATATGGTTGCATTGTCTGAAACCATCACATCTGGGAATCCATTACGTGAACACACTTCCTGAATCAGTTGTATTGTTGATGTCGATGTAGGCGCTGATGTACAGGGTAGAATTTCAGCCCACTTTGATTTGGCATCTATAATAACAAGAAAATAATGTCCCTGAAAAGGCCCGGCATAATCAATGTGGACGCGCTGCCAGTTGTTTTCTGGTTCTATCCATGGGTGGAGTGGTGCTTTAGGAGGACTACCTTGGACTGCAGCACATGCTGGACACGTTCGGACTAATCTCTCAATGTCCTTGTCGATCGATTTCCAATAGACGTACCGGCGGGCTAATTGTTTCATCTTTGTTATCCCTATGTGGGTATGATGAAGTTCTCGTAGAACAGCAGGTTGTAATGATGCTGGAATAACTACCCGTGGTCCCCTGAACAGGATGTCATTTTCGATTGCGAATTCAGAGTCACTTACGCGGCTTTCGCGGAGCTGGTGCAGAAGCTGTGAGAGCGACTCATCTTTCTGCGTCTCATCTCGAAGTGACTGGTAAGTTAGGTCTGGCGTCAGAATCTGTTGAACAGAGGCTTCACACAGTTGATGGACCTCTTCATTCATTGCAGAGTCTGTATGAGGCCTTGGGTGGATGGGTGCCCTTGATAGGCAATCTACGTTTGAGTTTTCCAATCCTTTCTTGAATACAACCGTATAGTTGAATCCAGACAAAAATGCTGCATAACGTTGAAGTCGAGCAGAAGTAATTTTTGGAATTTTTGAATGCTGGTGAAAGATTCGCACTAACGGTTGATTGTCTGTGATCAGTGTGAAAGGTCGGGCAAACAAATATTGATAAAAATGATCCACTGCAAACACAATAGCCAATGCTTCCCTGTCCAGTTGAGAATAACCTTTTTCTGCTTGCGTCAGTGATCTTGACGCAAAAGCGATAGGTCGCTCAGTCCCATTAACTATGTGTGATAATATACCAGCTACTCCGTGCGGACTGGCGTCACATGCAAGCTGCACAGGTAATTCTGGGTTGAATGGTATGAGGACCTGGTCACTGGCAATCTCTTGTTTCAGCCGAATGAATGCTGCTTCACTTGCTGTTGTCCAATTGAATGCAACATTATTTTTTAGAAGTTTTCGCAGTGGCGCAGTGAGTGTAGAGGCATTTGCAATAAACCGAGAGTAATAGGTTACCATGCCTAAAAATCTTCGAAGCTCGTCTGTTGATGTTGGCCTTGGCATCTCAGTTATTGCAGCCACCTTCTCCGGTGATTTTGATATGCAGTTGAATTGTACAACATGCCCCAAAAATTCGATTTTTTCCTGGAATAGGACACATTTGCGTTGATTGAGGTGCAAGTCGTACTTTTGTAATTGCGTAAGACATGCGTTCAGGTTTAATTTACATTCTTCTGTGGTAACCCCATGTACCACAATATCGTCGAAATAAAATTCTGTCTTGGGTACCTCTCGTAAAATTTGGTCCATTATTCTGTTGAATTCAGAGGGAGCCGTTTTTATACCAAATGACAAACGATTCATTCGATATGTACCCCTATGCGTCGTCATTGTCTGGATCTCACTTGATTTGTCATCAACCTTGATGTGAAGGTATGCTTTGAACAGATCTAGCCTACAGAAAAATCTTGAATTACGAAGACTGTTCAATATATCGTCGATTCTTCGGATTGGATAATGAGAACTGATCAGGCGTTCGTTAACTCCAATCTTGTAGTCCACGCATAGACGTACTCCACCATCAGCTTTAGGAATGATAACCAATGGCGACCCCCAATCACTACTTTCTGCTTTGGACACAATTCCAGCAGCTTCAAGTGTGTTAAGTTCTTGTTCCACCAAACTGGTAAGTGCATATGGAACATCACGCTCTCGATGGTAAACCGGTGTGGCCCCTTCACGTAACCTGAGTGTCACTGTGAATCCAGGCACGCAGCCAATTTTCTCTTCAAACACATTTGGGTATCTAGCGCTGAGTTCATCGATATTCCATACATTATTGATGGAGGAACAAGATGAAAGTGATGATTGCTTTTGTTCAATTTTGTTGAGGTCAATTTTGAGTCGTCGAATCCAGGCTCGACCAAGGATTGCCGCATACTCGTCTGGTACTATGTAGATTTCGTCCTGAATTGAGAGTCCGTTATACCGTGCATGTACGATAATTTTCCCATCAGGGACAAAAATGTCTTGAGTGTAAGAGCGGAATCCAATGGTGGTTGGCTGAAGTGGTTTGTTCAAGTTAAGTTCAGCAAATTGATGTCTGGGTAAAAATGTATAACCTGACCCAGAATCAACCTCGAATTTGACTGGTTTTCCATCTATATTAACATAGACATAGTAACGATGAATATGTTCAGTTGATTGATATTGATTTCTGAAGATGTCAACAATATGTTTAATACCATACTGACGAACAATATCAGCATTGACTTGAAAGTGGCTGTTTGATTCTCGTAGATCTTGAATATAATTGGTCGATTTCTTATTTATTAGTGATCGTATGCATACCTTATAAACATGGCCAGATTTATTGCATAATGAACATTTGAGGTTAGACTTCAAAATGCGGCAGTCTTTTGATAAATGATTATTCCTGCCACACCTCAAGCAGAGGCCATCCAATCCTAGAGTACTCAAGTCAATTTTCGATCGATGACTGCTTCTGGACTTGGACCTGCTATGTGTGCGGCGCCGTGATTGGTCTTGGAACCCCTGACGGTTATGTTTTCTAAAGCCTTGGTTAACTTTGTTGATATCAACGACTGGATGTGTCGTTGAAGTTCTCTGGCCAAGTACCTTAGAATCGATTTTTGAAGATTCAAAAGCGACGGCTTTTGAAACAATATCTTTGAAATCTGAAATTTCTGACTGCAATAATTGTTCCCTTATGCTGTTATCTTTCAGTCCACGGATGAATTGAGCACGCAAGAAAACGTCTGCAATTGAACTTTTGCAATTACAAGAAGATATAAAGTTACAATCTCCTATGTCACTTTTAAGTGAAGCCACAAATTCAGATATTGATTGTTGATCTTCTTGATATATTGATAAAAATTGATGTTGAGCGACAAGAATGTTTTTCTTGGGAGCTAAATGTTCTTCTAACAGCTTGATCAATTCGTCAAATTCAAGATCACCTGGTGTTTTAGGAGCTGCCAGTGCAGAAATAATATCAAAATTTTTAGCTCCAATGGAGTTAAGAAGTAACCTGGCACAATAGGGTTTATTGTTTGTTATGTTTTTCATTTCCAGATAATTCTCAAATCGCTGTTTGTAATTACGAAATGATTCTTTGTGTGAATCATAACATTCAAAATTAGGTAGTAGTACTGGGTTGATTGAGAGCAAACCTGAGTCGACGTTGCCTTTGTCAGAACTACCGCCTGGAGGTTGATTTTCTTGTATTTGAACTTGTGTCTGTTGGAGTTGATTAATTAAGGAAGACATCATTGTGTTCTGGAACTCCATAAACTTTTTAAATTGTTCACCGTCCATGTTTATTTGATTTTAGAAGAATACCTGCGAACTGGGGTGAAAAATTTCTAATTTTCCTCGTCGCCAATTTGTGGTAGCTTCTTGTAGAGTAGTACACAATTAAACAGGCTTGATAACTTGTTATTATTTAATAATCTATATAAGTCGACTGACACATGTCATATCTATATTAATTGTTTACATCAAAGTGCCCTGATTCGTAACTAGGCTACTATATTCTGTAATAAAATGTCAGTATTATATTTAAACTCGTCCATAGATTTAAATTCTTTCAAAAGAAATTTGACCTTGTTTGATTAGTAGTACGAAATTAAACGCAGCTGCCTGTCTTATATAACATACAGCTTGCGGCAGGCAACTAGGACCATTGAAAAAGCAAGGAGAATATGCATGTGACCCTTCAGTACCCGTTTACGGTCTGTGAGACCGAGCAAACACATGATGCAGCATATTACTTAATGTTCTAGCGTTAGTTTACCGCCCATTTCACTACCTTCCTATATATTGCCATTGAAGATCCGTATGCAGTTTTGAGTTCGTGCGTGCAGTGGTTTAATAGTAATTTACGATACAAGTGCGTAAAGCTACTCTTTAGGCACGAGTGGGGTAGAGTTAAAACGCGAGTGAGCGAGCGTTTTAAGCCCCGCGAGTAACTAAAGATGCTTTACGCATGTGTATCGTACAATATTTTATCTACGATAGAATCTAGAAAACACTGTAAATCTGAAAAAAAATTAAATGTAAATTAGGATTACCAGCAACCGGTCGTAACTTTGCGTGTTTTAAAAATTTTAAAACACGTTGCTACTCACAACGTGCCTAATGAAATCTTTTAAATACGTTACTACTGACGACATAAACTAATGAAAACATGTTATAAAACAGTCGTTTTACAAACTTAAAACTGCCAACTAAAAGGCAATTTTACACACTGTCGTAGATAATAGTAATTTACGATACAAGTGTGTAAAGCTACTCTTTAGGCACGAGTGGGGTAGAGTTAAAACGCGAGTGAGCGAGCGTTTTAAGCCCCGCGAGTGACTAAAGATGCTTTACGCATGTGTATCGTACAATATTTTATCTACGATAGAATCTAGAAAATACGGTAAATATGAAAAAAAATTAAATGTAAATTAGGATTAATAGCAACCGGTCGTAATTTTGGGTGTTTTAAAAATTTTAAAACACGTTGCTACTCACAACGTGCCTAATGAAATCTTTTAAATACGTTACTACTGACGACGTAAACTAATGAAAACATGTTATTAAACAGTCGTTTTACAAACTTAAAACTGCCAACTAAAACTCAATTTTACACACTGTCGTAGATAAAAGTTATTTATAATTTCGGTTTCAGAGACCGAAGCGGGTACCCGAGTTGTTTTTATTTTTACCTTTGATATACGACTAATGTGAGGAGAAGGAAGTATTTTCGGCATTTTTAGTGACACTGTTATACTAGAGCAGGGGTCGGCAACCTGCGGCCCGCGGGCCGCATGCGGCCCTTTGCAACTTTTTGCGCGGCCCGCCAAAGCACCAATATAACTTTAGGAAAAATCAACAAACTTAGAGCGTAAGCGTGCCGAAATGGGGCCGGTGACAAAATACGCGACAAACAGAAGCATAGTGGGAAACCTATTTTACTGCGCAAGTTTAATCCCTACTCCCCAGCAAATACGACGTCTCGCTTAGCAAGTGTAGCATTCTTTCTAGTGATGGGCATAATCGGATGATTTAAATAATCGGAATGTTTCATTTCGGAATGTTTATAAAATCGGAATATCATCCGATTATTTTACATTCCGTAAATGCAAGCAAGGGAAAACGAGCGAAATAACAACAAGCGGAAGGAAGCTGAAGTGCGTGCAAATTTACGATGAGAGCACTCGCCGTCGCGCCGTAAGCCCTTATCTGCGTTGGCATCTATTGTTTGGGTTTGTAGGACGGTCAGTAATAGCTATTTACGTTATTAGACCGGTAGCAACATTTTTATGGCCGCGCCAACACTTTACAGGTCGAACCGTAGGGCGAGACCTGTATGTTTGGCAAGGCCATAAGAATTCTACCGGTCGTGTATCGTATATGATTTTTTAGGATACTGCATTGGTAACTAGCGTTTACATTGTTACAAACGAGTCCGGTAAATTTTATCTACCGGACTCGTTTGTAACTATGTAGATGCTAGTTAGCAATGCAGTATCCTAAAAAACAATTTATGAGTTTGAGTCGCACAGTGGGATATGAGGAAATAAAATATTTTTTCAAATTATTACAGTAGTTACGTTAATAGACTTTCGGAAAATGGTAGTGATATTTTAAAGTTTAATAGCACATAAAGTACATAATAGATAGTATAAAACAATACTTGAATTTGAAGTCTGTAGGTGTACTATCTAATAATTAATCTACGAAATACCACTGCCATTAGTGCCATTCACGTATCATACACGTGCGCACACGGCGCGACTCGTCGACATTCGCCAACCAGCATATAGCAGTCAAGTGAGTCAATACAACATTCCGTATTCCGTTCAGTTCAAATTGGCATTTCGTTTTCTCATTTTGTGTACCGAATAGTAAAATAATCGAATTCCGAAAGTTCCGAATTTTGTGCACCGAACAGTAAAATAATCGAATTCCGAAAAGTTCCGAAATAATAGGAACCTTCCGACTTTTTGAACAATCGGAAACTTTCCGATTATTCATTCCGGATAGGCTTATCACTAATTCTTTCATTTCGCCAGCTTGCTACTGGATGTTCATATGTGCGTTCATGTTGACAGCCGTATGACGTTTCACTACAATATTTTATAGTTTTTATATTTATATATTTTATATTTACATATTTATACATATTTAATTGGAATTGTATATTCTTTCTTTTCCCTTTTAAGAATTGTAAAATTTTTGTTCTCTAACATTGTTATTATAGCATGTCAATAAAAAATAAATTTTTTCTATATTTATTTTTAATAATATTTATACTCGTATATGATATAAAAGCACTATTTAAGTTACATTTGAATGTGCGGCCCGCATAAAAAAAATTATTTTTAAAATGGCCCGCCGTCCGAAAAAGGTTGCCGACCCCTGTACTAGAGCATTATTATAGTCATGGCAGATTTTATGAGAAAGAACAGGCGCGACTAGAACAGACGATGCGAGATATAATAGCGGAGCAGGATGTCGACAACGCGTTTTATGATGATGTGCGATCGTCTGACGAAGATAATCTATTGGAAACTAGGGAAATGAACAGTGACCATGAACAGGAAATATTTGATTATGAAGACGTTAAAGAACAAGAAACTAATGCCATAAGATATCTCATTATTTTTATGGAGGTGGCAGAGGGTGTCGGACTGCGAGACCGGTGCGGGTACTGATGTCTTACAATTTTGAACGGGTACTGGAGGGTTAACAAACGAACAATCAATGTACGATAGCGGTAGGTTGTTAGGATCATTATAAATACAAGGTATATATTCGATTTTTTAATTTTTTAAATACAATTACGGCCACATGTAAAGTCCCCTTGCTTTTGCTATGGTCCTAGTTGCCTGCCGCAATCTGTATAACGTTCTGATACTTACAGAATTTTAGTAAAATATGCTTACTGACCAAAATACGCCATACGCTAATCAAACAAGGTTGAAACATAATACTGGCATTTTATTACAGTATAAATTGCACTTCCCGCGAGGTATGAATGGTCCTCGACACCGAAAGGTAAAAGAGGCTATAGATTATGAATGAATGAATGAATAAACAATTTACTGACGAAATATGAAGTCTTTCAGAAGCTAGTGATACCAATTACTTCATAGCATAATAACTTCATAGACCTCATAAAGGTCTCCACAAAAATCCAGCTTGGTTGGAATTTTTTTGAAATTAAAGTGTAATTTTCCTGGGCTATATACATTTTCTCTTATAACATGTGTCAATTAAGAACCTTCAAGAAAATGATAGCAAATCTGCATAAGGAACGTTATGGAATAACTTCAGACTGAATCCAGTGTTTTAAATTCAGAATGTTTAAGCAACTGTGTAGTCAAGTTGATATATAAGAAATAATAAACTTGGATAATAATGAACGTAGGTCTGTTTAAAGAATAATTATTGTTAGCATTAAATAAGTTATAATTTTAAAACTTTACGGGAAAGAGGTTTGGCATTCAATTTTCTTTTTAATGTACCAACACGTTGAGTGACCTGATTTCCAATATTGTTAAGGACTGGTTTTCGTAACTTTTCTAATATTATATCGGCTAAAATTAATTTATGTTCTTCACATTTAAAACAATCACTTTCAATTATTGGATTTCGCAAAATTTGAGAAATTGTACATAAAGGTGCCGAGAAAGTAGGTATGTAAAACAGGCACTATATTATCAATAAATTCTGTTATAGCGTAAATCAGGCATATAAATGGTTTAGAAGGATATCTTAAAGAGCCCTTATCATGTAGATATATTAGGTCTAATAATTTATTGCTCTTTGCAGGAGTTGATATGTCTGTAAGGCATTCGCTACAACCATTGATTCTCTCTTCTATTGTTCTAACTACATATCCAGCCATCCAAGCAACAGAAGCTGATTAATGTTTTTCTGTCAGGTTCTGGTGTAATGGTGATTTAATGTTATCTATTAAAAGTTGTGAATTAGGCATGTTGTTTAAAATACGTGGTATGTCGACATCAATTTCATTGCTACTAGATATG
Source organism: Agriotes lineatus (assembly GCA_940337035.1). Lineage (NCBI taxonomy): Eukaryota > Metazoa > Arthropoda > Insecta > Coleoptera > Elateridae > Agriotes > Agriotes lineatus. Next base: position 104,858 of record CALNHX010001094.1, read on the forward strand.
TCTCTTTTAGCATGCTTCAGCAGGTTATTTGCACAAACTTGGCGTGAATCATTCTCACTTGGGACATTCGCGTAATTGGAAGCTAGAATTATACCAGTGTGAAGCATTCTTGTAATGGCATAGTGAGCAGCTCTTGCATCAGTCATGTCATTAGAACCTCCTCTAAGTCGAACATAACTGAAGAGTGATTCTATTGGATCTGAACTGAATCGCCTTGTTAACAAATAATAAAATCCACTATTAAGTAAGTAAGTTATGCATTCAAATGAGGATTTACTGGTAAAAATTAAGAGTTCCTATATAGTACAAGAGTTGAGACAACGCAAATGTCAGCCGCTATTACTGTTCCAAAAATAAATGCTAGCATACAAGGCCAGATTTGTCTTTCTTAGTATGTGTCACCTATGAATTTAATTACTTGTCACTTTGACAATGTCAAAAAAGGGTTAATTTAAAGTGTTTATGAAAACTACACTGGTAGGTATATACTACGGATCCTGTATAAGTAATCTTTGAGAAAGAGTTGAAATAACGTAAACGAAGTAGGTACAGCATTGGATTTTAGTTTTCGTTTGCCACCCAAACGCACTTTTTCCCACCGAGTCTGGTTCTACTTCTGAGTGTTCAGTTTATATTTTTGAACTATTCAGCTCTTTGCTTCTCGTTTTTGGGAATTTGTGTCAATGGATATAAAGCCCCGTTCGAATCTACTTTTGAAGCAAAACATGCAACAACCCATATTTCAAAAACTGTAGAAAAATAATTATTTAGGTAACTAATTTTTAAGTAAATTCCATACACATACTTACAACTCTGCAAGATATGCTATTTAAAGAACTATTGTCAGAAATGGAACACATATTAATACATTTGCATCAATCGAATCCCGGAAAAAGTTCCGCCGGAAAAAGTTCCACCGGAAAATGTTCCGCCGGAAAAAGTGCCGTCGGGAAATAAATCCGCAGGAAAAAGTTCCGCAGGAAAAAGTTACGCGTGAACACCCATGGCCGTGGAAAAGTTAAATAAGAAATAATAACATAATGTCGATTTCATACATAATGTTTTATTCATAAAAAAGGCAACTTACACTACAGATTATACCATGAGATAAAAAAATGATTCTGATCAGGCCTTGATATGTGTTATACGTTTGGCAGTATTGAAGTGTATTGTCAGTCTCTGTCAAATTCAAGATTAAAAGGTTAGGGTTTGTTTGTTGTTTGACACAGACTGACGTAAAACTTAACCTGCAATATAATCACAGTTACAAAAAGTGGTAAAGATTCGGTGCACGGTTCGGTCTAGTGCGCATGCAAATAACAGTGAACATAAAAATGTAACGTTGAACAAACCCTCTCTCGTATTTTTTCTCTAAAAAAAAATTATCAAGACCTAACAACTAACATAAACCATTAACCTGGACCACCGCCGAGAGCGCAACGCATTGCGTTGAACAAACTCTCTCTCGTATTTTTTCTCTAAAAAAATTAATAAAACCTAACAACTAACATAAACCATTAACCTGGACCACCGCCGAGAGCGCAACGCATTGCGTTGAACAAACTCTCTCTCGTATTTTTTCTCTAAAAAAAATTATCAAGACCTAACAACTAACATAAACCATTAACTTGGACCACCGCCGAGAGCGCAACGCATTGCGTTGAACAAACTCTCTCTCGTATTTTTGCTCTAAAAAAAATTATCAAGACCTAACAACTAACATAAACCATTAACCTGGACCACCGCCGAGAGCGCAACGCATTGCGTTGAACAAACTTTCTCTCGTATTTTTTCTCTAAAAAAATTATCAAGACCTAACAACTAACATAAACCATTAACCTGGACCACCGCCGAGAGCGCAACGCATTGCGTTGAACAAACTCTCTCTCGTATTTTTTCTCTAAAAAAAATTATCAAGACCTAACAACTAACATAAACCATTAACCTGGACCACCGCCGAGAGCGCAACGCATTGCGTTGAACAAGCTCTCTCTCGTATTTTTTCTCTAAAAAAAATTATCAAGACTTAACAACTAACATAAACCGTTAACCTGGACCACCGCCGAGAGCGCAACGCATTGCGTTGAACAAACTTTCTCTCGTATTTTTTCTCTAAAAAAATTATCAAGACCTAACAACTAACATAAACCATTAACCTGGACCACCGCCGAGAGCGCAACGCATTGCGTTGAACAAACTCTCTCTCGTATTTTTTCTCTAAAAAAAAATATCAAGACCTAACAACTAACATAAACCATTAACCTGGACCACCGCCGAGAGCGCAACGCATTGCGTTGAACAAACTCTCTCCAGTATTTTTTCTCTAAAAAAAATTATCAAGACCTAACAACTAACATAAACCATTAACCTGGACCACCGCCGAGAGCGCAACGCATTGCGTTGAACAAACTTTCTCTCGTATTTTTTCTCTAAAAAAAATTATCAAGACCTAACAACTAACATAAACCATTAACCTGGACCACCGCCGAGAGCGCAACGCATTGCGTTGAACAAACTCTCTCTCGTATTTTTTCTCTAAAAAAAATTATCAAGACCTAACAACTAACATAAACCATTAACCTGGACTACCGCCGAGAGCGCAACGCATTGCTTTAAACAGTGATAGCGGCAAGCGGCACCCACAACATTTTGACATACACGCTGATCGAACTATAAACTTACTTCGCTCACAGCGGATGCGAAATAAACCGGACCGTGCACCGAATTTCACCCCAAAAGGTTATTAATGTCAAAATAAGACATTGGCATTTTATAACTTGTCAAAAGTTTGAGTGGACGTATCACGTGATGAAATCCGCCATTAGTATTCGCGCGGCCATGAGTTTTCCAAATTATAGTTTGTTTATACGGAAAAGAACCATATTTTGACGTTTTTCACAAATTAGTTATTTACGATAATCAGAACAGTATTAACAACAAACAATCCAGAACATTTAACAGAGAAATAAATATTTTCTTGTAAGTTTTATATTGCTTAAATATTCGTAAGTAACTGTTCAATAGAATATTGCGGTGTACATTCGCAATTCCAGGTTGAACATGTATGGCAGGTAGTTAATGTCGGGAAAACTCCAGTATAGCCCACTGGTACATTTTGACATTTCCGGAATATGAAATTAGAGGAACTGTTATGCCAGTGGCGAAACTGGATTTTAAGCTATAAATAAGAGAAATACTCATTGGGAAATTCAAATTCAATATTATTGTCGACGATTGGACTAACTGCTTGTTTTATGGTGATGCACAGGCATTTTTGTATCGAGAGATACGGGCTGTGGAAATTCAACGTATGAATAATATGTTGGTGACACTGTCAAATTTGAGGTTATCAGGTTAGATTTTCCGTCAGTTATGACACAAAATGACGCAAAACCTAACCTGCTAACCTCGAATTTGACATTGACGTACAGTGTCAACAACATATTATTTATACGTTGAATTTCCACAGCCCTCTGAGGAACAGTTTTTTTTGGATCTCTCGATACTAAGTATACACAAATCTTAAACTGCAGCTAACCTAAATTAGCACCTTGACGGCAGCCAAAATTTTATTGTATTTGAGATATTAGTCATTTTGAATAACTTTCTTTCACTTCAGCAAATGAATTGTAAAATTTTATTTTGACTTTAGTAATTTTTTGTTATCAAATGTCGCCTACACCGTTAAAAAATTCTATTTTTTATTACATCATCATGGTTTTCCCCAAAATCGTATTTTGATATTGGATAAAAAAGTACCAGTCAAAAATTGTATGGCCACACTGTGATTATATAGTCACTGTAGTAATTTAAAATACTATAAATGTAATTATAATATACATAAGAGCCCAGCAAATTTTTCCATTTTTATCATATGCATTTGTACCCTATGGTATGGTACTTATTAATCATGTAACATGGACAAAACACCAAAGCATCGCTTTCCTGCGGAACTTTTTCTTGCCGAACTTTTTCCTGCGGATTTATTTCCCCACGGCACTTTTTCCGGCGGAACATTTTCCGCGGAACTTTTTCCTGCGGACCTTTTTCCGGCATCGGCATCAATCAGTGTTAGATCTAAAGTCAAATAAAAATTTGTCAAATGTGACATTCTCAGAACTGGTTTCTACAGTAACTATAGGACTTAAATATGGCGCAATTTCAGACGAAACTGCGCATGCGCAGTGGATCACAATCAGCATCTATTCCCGACTTGTCTCAACTCTTATAATATTTAGGAACTCTAGTAAAAATAAGAGCTTCTGCTGTTTCATCACTGAATCCTTTCATATGTAGTTGCTTAGAAGCGTTTTGTATGGCTTGTATATATAAAGGGAAATCTACTTTTAACCAACCCAATCTTGCATCTGTAACTGTTTTATAAGGCGCAGTGTCAATATCAAGCTGATGAATGTGCTGCTGACGATCGCTAACATCATGAATTTTAAAGAATTTGTGTATCATTTGCATAAACGTAATTGTAGATCCTGAATTAGAAAAATCATAATCACAATTGTGGTGCTCTTTCAAATAGACAAGGAGATTAGTAATGATCGGAGAGAATATCTGGACTGCTCTTAAAACATTCATTTTTACTTCCTTTTACGATAAAGGAAGTATTGGATTCACCCCAAAAATTCGAAATTGAGTTTTCAACAGATCTTCACGTTTTAGAGTCCCCTGATCCCAAAAAACATATTTTTTTTCATTGGTCTGTGTGTCTGTCTGTCTGTCTGTGTGTCTGTCTGTGTGTCTGTCTGTGTGTCTGTCTGTGTGTCTGTGAACAGAATATCTCAAAAACGAAAAGAGGTATGGCGTTGAAACTTCATATATAAGTTTTGTGTACTATGTAGATGAGACAGCAAGCTTTTGAAGAAAATCGCATAACCGGAAGTAGGTGTTTACTCTTGTGATTTTTCAGTTTTTTTCGATTTTTTCAAAAACGGCTCTAACGATTTTTTTCAAACTTTACATTTTTATTACATTTTTAATGTGCATTGACGTGAGATAGGTGATTTTTCAGTTAAAAACTTCTAAAGTGGGTTTCTTTTGTTTTTTTTTCTATTTTTTTTATTAACTCCTATTTTAACCCTTCACTGCATGATTTTTTATTTTTCAATAAGAAAATTACTAGGTGGTGTGAAAATATGCTTTATTAACATAAAAAATAGAAAAAAAATTTTTACTTCTATATTGTGCCTTATTTTTGAAAATTTTCTTATGTATCATATATGATACATCATGCAGTTAGCTAATTACAATGAAATTTTTTAAAACAATTATTTTTTTTGTTCAAACATAAGTGAACACCACATTTTTCACATTTTACTGCACTTAAGCGATTGCACTTGGGTAGCTTACATCGTTGTCTGGTGTCGAATACAGGAAAGTGGCCCACTTCGTCAGTTCTGATGTCCTTGGGAGGTACATAAGACGCTGTGGCTTTCTTACGTTTTTTTTAAAGTTGCTCATCCACTGAAGATGGTCTCCCTCGTTTGTTTGTTGACGCTTTACCACATTTACATAGACATTGGGCTACTTCAGCTCTAAATTCCCATAACTGTAAGCATTTCTTTACATTTTCTCCCAATTCTGCTCTTCGTTTCATGACCCGTTTGTACAGTATCCATGCGTTGATTACAGCAAGATCTACTAGATGGTAAAAAATTCGAAAGTACCATTTTTTACTTCGAATTTTTATGTTGTATCGACCCATAAAGCTATCCATTAGGTCCACACCTCCCATATGCTTATTGTATGCCTGAATCACGGCTGGACAATCAACGGAAATCTTCTTTTTCTGTTTCTTGTCATAACGATCTACCTTAGAAACTGGTTGCTGTCCTAAAAACGACGAGGCCATTACTACAGTCTTGTTGTCTTTCCATGCAACAAGGGATATTTCTACATCATCTACCATTCCAACTACTTCAGAGCTGTAACCCCTATCCTTTTTTTTCATTTTCTCCTCCGCAGGCAATGTGCAATTTTGGATACGGTTTCGATTTATTGTGCCCAGAGAATGTATGCCTTGTTTAGCCAAGTATGATATTAGCGGTAGTGAAGTATAGTAATTATCAAAGTAAACTTGATAATTTCTATTTTGCTCTACCGATCTACACAAGCGAACCACCACATTGGCACTCGCACCCAGATTGGGTTCATTATTCTGCAAAACATTTTCTTGCCCTGCATAAATTTCAAAACCATAAGCGAATCCTGATTGTCCGCACAGAACATATAATTTGAAGCCCCATTTGTGGGGCTTCAGTGGCAAATATTGTTTTAGAAAATGCCTCGCTTTCGTTGCACACATCTGCTCATGCCATATTGACCTGTACAATACAAACTGCATGAAGTATCAAATTTGATACATAAATTTCTAACACAAATATCTTTTCGGTATTTCTAAAATTCCAAAATTTCTGTACATTGACATCAAAGCACATACCTTTATAGTACTTCTGCAACGATAATTATTCGCAAAAATACATAGAAACACGTAAAAACGATAATAACTTTCATAAACACAAACACCGCATCAGCTGTCAAGCAGCAACCTAAATTAATTTCTCATTTCAGGACAAGTAGAGCCACCTATGTTTGAGTAGCTCAACTAATCAGATGAATTTATGTATCAAATACGAAACATCATGCAGTAAAAACCACACTTACATTTTAGGACCCCTAAATGTGAAATTACAAGAACTGTTTCAAATATGATACACGATGCAGTGAAGGGTTAAATGGAACACCCGGTATATTATTACATTTTTGAATTCTGCTTAAGATTTTAGAGAAAATTTGTCTCTTCAACTAACGCTCTATTTTGTACCGTTTTTGTAGAATTCGTAATTTTTGAAAATTTTTGACAAATGCTTAAAAATTAAAAATTAAATTTTTGACTAATTATAAGATCACTGTAAAAGGAAGTTGTGTGAGTGTATCACACCAGATTTTTTCAAATGTGTTTGGATCAATATGTGTTTTAGTTAAAAATTTAACCGGTTTTATGATCAGGTCCTTCTGTAGGTCGTATATTTTTTGTAAATAAGATGATGATATTATGCCATGTTCATCAGCCATGTTGTGATGTAAAAACATATTTCTTATATTTTTAATAGCATGGCAATAATCAAAGGACATAAAGAGTTGAAGTCCATTTACAATGGGATGAGGAATATTGGTTTTTAAAGAACCATTTCCAAAATATCTGAACATAGCAACATTGGATTTATGATTATCAGCTACTATTCGAATGACATTAAATCCACAGTTGGTAACTTCATGCAGAACATTCAGTGTTATTTCATGTAGTTGCTTTCCAGTAATACTTTCGGTAAAGTAATAAGCAACTGGAATTGTATATTGTGTACAAAGTCCGTGGATTACAAAGCACAGTAATTTATTGGCCAGATGTATATTTGTGCCTATGCAAGTTTCTCTTACAACATTTTCGAGTCCATAAAATTTGTCCTCTGATCTGTTATATTGCATACGTTCTTTAATGGCCATTTCATCCACGATAATAGATGCAAATCGTTCTTTTGAGTTGTTGAGTTTATTTGCCTCGGCTGATAATCTTTGCTTGATTAGTGTAGTAACACCAAATTCAAATTTAGTATCAGGGGAAGCTACAAATTTTTGTATAGTAGAACGACAAGGGGCTCGAATCAAATATCGTCTGCCTAATTCATAGCCTTTCGGAGATGAGAACCTCCAAGCAACACACATTCGTATGGTCATTTCTGACCATCTTGGAGACTTAAGGCCATAATTGTGTATTTGATCTAAAATGAATATAGCCCTAGGATTATTATTGTTTGCATCTTCTGAAGGGTTTCTAATTTCTTCGAAACATTTATGTAACGGTCAAAAAACTGTAAATATTGAAGTTTCTCCATTAATTATTTCATTCTTTTTAAGCAGTAATGCATTTTCTCTCTGCAACTGTGTTATCTCACCACACTGAACATTAACTTGTACTGCAACATAATTGTTCTATAAATATAAATTACTGATGTATGTATTTAAAAATAATAAAGAAATATTTACCGACTGACTATTTAACTGATTATTTAAGTGTTCAATTTCAGATTTGTACTTGTCATACAGTAAGGTAAGTTCCTGATTTTTAGTTATTAAGGGCTGACTTTCACAAGGAACCCTGAAAGTCCTGTTACAAGGAGAAATGGAGAATTCAAAATTAAAAAACACAGATTTATTTCTTTACCATTCGGGATTCATTGCTTGGAATAGGCACAGGAGCATGTGGAACGGAAATAGGAGGGGGCATTAGATCTAGATTAAAATATAAATATAGTAAAAGCATGGATTTATCGTGCATATCTTACCTATTTTCTTAATTTTTGGAATCGCATTCTTTTTCAAGTTTCATCTGCCTCGTGAATCAAGAAAATATTCAGTGGCAGCGAAGTGCAATGAACACACCTTTGATCTCTCACTAGGAGGTTCACAGTCATCTTAAATAGAAATTACAACTTGAAGTTACTAATTTATCATACATTTATCTGTTCGTTGACAATAACTAAATAATATAGTCATTTGAAACTAAATTTCTATCACAAGCCGCTACCAATGCAGAAAGGCTTAATTTTAAATCAAAGCCTATTTGCTATGAAATTTGAAAATTATAACTAGCCGCTGTTAACATAATTAGCAATGGAAATTTGTCCAAATGTTTATGCAGGATTTTTATCCACCACATCACTGGTACCTTTCATATTTTCCCCTTGTGTGATAGCCTTTATCCAGCTACAAAAATTTTCCATATTTGATGGAAACTCGTGATAGGAGAAATTTTTCCTATCCCTATTTTCACACGAAGGAATACAATACGACATTTTCAAAATATTACACAGAAACACAAGTTTTCAAATTTGAAACGTCGAATTGTGTCAACTAGCGCCAATGGGCAAAATGTGAACTACTGCAATGATGTCAAACCAGGTTAGCTGGCAGGCTTTGTTTATGTACGCAGGCGACGATGGCAAGACAACTGGAATAGCAGTCACAGCAATAGATGGCGGCACCTACCATTAATCGGTTGCTGCCAAAACACTTTTTTTAAATTCAAAAATCAAGGTGGTTCAAGGTACAAGTATGTTCAAGCACGGCCAACTAAATTAAATACTATGGCCTGAACATAGGAATAGAGTACCTGTATATAGTAAGAGTAGGGCAAACGATGACATTTAGGGATCCATGAAGCGAAGTTAGTCACAATTTCACAGGTCGACTACATTAATATAATGAAGGGATTCATTCTGTGAAGTTAGTTACAACTGTCATAGGTTATAGTTGACTATAAATTATTTTGTATTTAGTCGTGGTAAGAAGTTGAAACTAAATGTGCTTAATGCCATGTAATGCACTTTTATTTATTAACTAGTAAATACAGTGGTCTTAAGCCCAACTTTATATTCATTTTTTGTTCACATCTAGACCTGAGGAACATAGATTGAATAATATTTAAATGTAGGACTCCAAATAGTGATTCAATCTTAACATTTTATACTGGCTTGCTTCCATATACTTGTAATAACGCCTAAATGTAAGGATTAATGAAATAAAAAGAAAATTAAGATGACACTAGTTTTCCTACCTAACATGAAAACTAAAGCGTACTCCAAATTCCCTCTGACTCTTTCCAAAATGATTTTCACATATTTTTGGTCGTTTGGATTTATAATTTTCCCTGTCGATGCTGTTCAACTAAATTTGTTTTGTTGCTGAATTTTTGAGTATGCTTACAGGATGTATACCATTTTCTGAACGGTTATTACACCCCGCCACGCAACAATCGGTCATGATAATGAAATATGTACTTACTTCGAAAGTGCAATAAATCTGAGAATTTCAATGTCACTAATTCAAAAAATCGAAAGCACATGTGCCAACTAAATTTTTAAATTCTAATGGGATCCAACCAATGAAATGCTGTTGCCGCGTTTGCTCTACTCGTACTATATACAGGTACTCTAATAGGGAATAGAGTAACTGTATAATAGGAGAGTAAAGCAAACGCGGTAAGAGCATTTGATTGGTTGGATCCCATTCTGGAACGTATGATCCCATTGGAGCTCAGAAGTACGCGCGGGCTTTGGATTTTTGAAATGACAGTGACATTAAATTTGTCAAAATTATTCAAAACTCGATTTCGAAAGCCAAACATAAAGAATTTAAGTTTGTTATGACGGGCTGTTCTGTGTGTGGTGTAAAAATCGTTCTGAAAATGGATTTTATTTAGCTAGTATCCCAAACAATTAGAGAAGAAAAAAATTTGGGTAAAAAATATTGGACGAGAAGATTACGGCTGTAAAAGACCAAGAATATGTGAACAACATTTCGATGAAAATCAATGGAAATTGCAAAAAAGTGGTCATAAAATACTAAAAAAGACTGCTATCCCAACAATACTGTTAAGTAAAATTTCAAATTCTGAAGATGATGTAGACATTTCACCACCTGAACCTTGTTACAAAAATAAATACGAGTCTCTGCTAGTTCAACATTCAAAATTACGAAAAAATAAGAACAAAACAAGCATTTAAAGTAATAAATCTGTACCTACATTATTATTTCAACTATTCAAAATGTCCATTCTTTCATCTAAATAGAACTATATCCAAATAAACACTCAAGCTCAAACACGAATCCACAACACTAAATTGATTTAGTCGACTATGAACATTATGACTAACTTCACAGTATGGATCCCTAAATGTCATCGTTTGCTCTACTCTCCTATTATACAGTTACTCTAATAGGGAACACCCCCTAGAGACATCTATTAATTAATACTGAAACGTAGATTATTTATAGCGGCAAATTTAAATATTTGACATATGGAATACAATACCGTCAACCGGGGCTAAGTGGATTTGCTGGGTCAAAGTGGATCACAACTTCCTGCTGTATTGAAATGCACAATCGAAAACCTGTAACGTGCTTGCCAGTTTTGCCGGCGCAAGTCAGTCTTGTCTTTATCTATGAGTATGAGTCAGTCTAACACAGAATGGTGGTTGTGCTCACGTGTTAATTTTCATAAACAAAGGTAAGTTTACATAAAAACACTATGAGGGAAGTGTGGGAGGTATGAGGCGATTTTTATTAAGAACAGGTGTAAGTCAGCCAAAATAGTATATTAAAGTATAAGTGGATATCAAGGTCTTTAAAACACGCGCGATTTTTTAGAGCAAGTGTTTTAAAGACCAGTTATCCACGAATACTTTACGCAATTTTTTTTTATTGGTACACTTTGAAATCATAAATACTGGTATTATTACTACAAAAAATGAAAATAAGAACTAATCATGTAAAATGGTTGAATTCGTGATGTTACATCAGTATACCTTTCGTTGTCATGGAAATGAGAAAAATTTAAATTAATTTGCAATCTGTCACATAAAATTAATTGTTGTCACTACAGTTGTTACTGGTTGTATATTGCTTAAAAATGAGTTCTAATATTGATTACTTAAATAGTAAAGCAGAATCGCGGTTAATACCGCAAAAATCGGAAAACGCTTATAAAAAAGAATACGACAAGTTCATCAAATGGATGGAAGAGCAAAAGGTAACAGATATAGATGAACGAGTTGTGCTTGCTTACCTTCAGGCAATGTCGGAGCAGTACAAGGCGTCGACTATGTGGGCTATCCATTCGAAATTGCAAAGTATGTTGAGGATAAACAAAGGGGTCGATATAAAATCATTTGTGAAAGTGCATGCATTCATGAAGGCAATTAGCAAGAATGACGTAGCCAAGAAGGCATATGTATTCAAGGAAGACGATTTGCGGAAGTTTTTCACAGATGCACCGGACATTACGTATTTATTTTTGAAGGTGGTAGCCATTTGCGGTATCTTTGGCTCTTGTAGAAGATGTGAATTGTGCGATTTACGCTTACATGACATCAAGGAAGAAGGAAGCGTATTGCTTATAACTATCCGACCATCTAAGACAGTGAAGGCTCGACGTTTTAGTGTTGCTGACAGTGATGCAATTAGTTATGCGCGTTTGGTGAAGCAGTATTTATCATTGCGCCCCCAAAATGTAAGTACAGACTGAGTTTTCTTACGGTATGATAAGGGGAAGTGCACCAATCAAGTGGTTTGTATTAATACATTTGGATCATGCCCCTTGCAAATTGCACGTTATCTTAAATTGGACGATCCTGAGAAATACACGGGACATGCGTTTCGACGTACGTCCGCTACCATTATGGCGAATAGTGGCATGACGATAGATCAAATCCAACGACAAGTAGGGTGGAAATCGGCAGCTGTGGCGACTGGTTACGTTGAAGAGAGTATTAGCAATAAGAAGAATGTCTCAAACATTATTGGAAGTGCTATTAATGGAAGTGCAACCTCATTTACTTCCGAGAATGTTAGCAGTATTAATTTGAACAGCATTTCCTCTGATTCAAAAAACCGAAGTATTAATATTTCAAACAATACCAACTGTACTTTTCACATTCATTTACAAAATTAAGATTGTTAAATATTTGAATAAAGCTTTTAAAACATTTGTTAGTAATATTTTATTTGACGTTACAAGGTACTCCTGTCACATCAATAATTAAAAAGTTGACATTTAGACTTCACGTTTGTCGGATTGTTGATGTTCCCATGGTAACTTTAAAACACGCGCGTTTTTTAAAGTTTGATTTAAACACGCTGAGGCGTACTTTAAATAAGCAAAATATGGTACCAATAAAAATAGTATATTAAAGTATGAGTGGATAACAAGGTCTTTAAAACACGCGCGAGTTTTCGAGCACGACGGCGTAGTCGGAGTGCTCGAAATAGAGCAAGTGTTTTAAAGACCAGTTATCCACGAATACTTTACGCTATTTTTTATTATACCTCCAATACTGGAAATAAATTACGCAATAAAAACTTAGAAATAATTTTTGTGGTGATAAATCGAGAGGGCATAATAATATTGCTACTATAGTTACGAGAATTTTTTACGTTTTTGTCGCGTCCATGTCCGTTGTTGCATTCAGTCGTTTCCTTGACAACCTTTAAAGCTCGGCGAGCTTTAATCGCCTGCTTTCGCACGCTCAGGCGTGCTTTAAACGGCGATTCTGATGCAGGTATAATAAAATAGTATATTAAAGTATGAGTGGATAACAAGGTCTTTACAACACGCGCGAGTTTTCGAGCGCGACGGCGTAGCCGGAGTGCTCGAAATAGAGCAAGTGTTTTAAAGACCAGTTATCCACGAATACTTTACGCTATTTTTTATTATACCTCCAATACTGGAAATAAATTACGCACTAAAAACTTAGAAATAATTTTTGTCGTGATAAATCGAGAGGGCATAATAATATTGCTACTATAGTTACGAGAATTATTTACGTTTTTGTCGCGTCCATGTCCGTTGTTGCATTCAGTCGTTTCCTTGACAACCTTTAAAGCTCGGCGAGCTTTAATCGCCTGCTTTCGCACGCTCAGGCGTGCTTTAAACGGCGATTCTGATGCAGGTATAATAAAATAGTATATTAAAGTATGAGTGGATAACAAGGTCTTGAAAACACGCGCGAATTTTCGAGCACGACGGCGTAGCCGGAGTGCTCGAAATAGAGGAAGTGTTTTAAAGACCAGTTATCCACGAATACTTTACGCTATTTTTTATTATACCTCCAATACTGGAAATAAATTACGCACTAAAAACTTAGAAATAATTTTTGTCGTGATAAATCGAGAGGGCATAATAATATTGCTACTATAGTTACGAGAATTATTTACGTTTTTGTCGCGTCCATGTCCGTTGTTGCATTCAGTCGTTTCCTTGACAACCTTTAAAGCTCGGCGAGCTTTAATCGCCTGCTTTCGCACGCTCAGGCGTGCTTTAAACGGCGATTCTGATGCAGGTATAATAAAATAGTATATTAAAGTATGAGTGGATAACAAGGTCTTGAAAACACGCGCGAATTTTCGAGCACGACGGCGTAGCCGGAGTGCTCGAAATAGAGGAAGTGTTTTAAAGACCAGTTATCCACGAATACTTTACGCTATTTTTTATTATACCTCCAATACTGGAAATAAATTACGCACTAAAAACTTAGAAATAATTTTTGTCGTGATAAATCGAGAGGGCATAATAATATTGCTACTATACTGTATTCGCACGCTCAGGCGTGCTTTAAATGGCGATTCTGATGCAGGTATAATAAAAAATATATTATATGATGCTTACATTAATGCTGTGGTAATATGGGTGCAATGATAATTATTTGGTCATTTAATTTTTTAATTGGCTGCAAAGAAGATCAAGTAGAGAAAATTAATTTTGTTGGCGATTGTGTTTTGAAGAAAGTTGAAGAAAAGTTATAAATATGGTAAGTACCTACATACATATCAATCATATATCAATCAATACACAGATAGTTACCTACATATTCTTAAATTGTATTAAGTAATAAAATTGTTATAATTTTTCTAGAACAGAAAAACGAAAAGGCTGTCGGGTGTTCAGTATCGAAAACGAAGTCTACAAAAAAAAAGAAGAAAAGAAAAAACTGGCCAATACTTTAGAAAAATATTTGAAGCCAGAAAATGTGTCAGCGGAAGCATTAGAATCAAGCTCTAGTTCTCTTTCCGGGCCACTTAGGCCCAGTTTTATAAAAGCGAGTTAACTCTCGAATCTGTTAACTCTGGTTCAAGAGTTGAACCAGGGTCAAGGTTACGTGCGTTGTATAAAGCAAAATAAACGGGGAGTCAACTGATCTGCGAGTTACTTTGAAAACGAATGTTGGTACATCAAATATCCCTAGCAAGAAGCAGTTATTTTTACATGTCACCAACTTTAACGGGCAAGAAGTTATTTGTGGTCAGTCGCGTATTTGTTTTGTGGTCAGTTGTTCTAACCTATAAAAGCTTGTGATCGTTTGTTGTCGTATACGCATTATTTTATTAATCTTGTTTGTCTACATACGTATATTCTCGTTGAAGGTAAGCACCATTTTAATAATTTAATTGTACCTATCTATAATTTAATGTAAATTTAGGTATGGAAAAACGTGCGGCCAATTTTTCGTCATTAGAAGAAACCCGCCTACTATGCTTGGTAGAAAAATACAAGCATATTGTAGAATGCAAAAAAACGGACGCAGCTGCAAATCTCCAAAAGAATGCCATGTGGGGGACCATTCAGCAGGAATTTTGCGCTAGCGGGGAAGTAAGCAGAACGGCCGCTATTCTAAAAAATAAATATAAAAATATAAAGAAGAGGAGCAAACAAAAATTTGCCGATGAAAAAATTAAAGTTACGGGCACAGGAGGAGGGCCACCAAGTGATGTAAAAATGGACGACACTGATATGAAAGTTTTGGAGCTGCTAGGGACTCGCATGACTGGGCGCGACAGTGAATTTGATGATGATCGTATTGGTATGTCATATAAATTTTATTATTAAAAAAAACTTACGGTTCAAGTTTCAGGATTAACCCCAGCAGCAAAACTATTTGATGTGGCCCCCGTAGCTATTGAAATGGCAAATAATGGCAATGTTATATATGGTAAGCAAATTCCTAATTTAAACAATGTAACAAGAATGTAATAATGTAATTTGAGAGTATGGAGCATTTACAAGCAATTCCGGCCAGCCCAAAGAAATTGTTGTCTGTGGTAAGCACCTAATTTTAGAAACGTAACAGGAATGTATAGTCTATTTTTTTGCTTTATGATTCAGAGCAGGCTTTGCATTTATATTATTTTAGCAGTGTACAGCAGTTTATTTACAAAATATAACTAACGTCAAAATCCAGGTCGCCGGGATTGTCAAGTTGACACTTCGGCAAATCTTAATAAAATGCCACGAAAAAGCAGTATTAGGTAATAGTAAAACCAACTTAAGTATAACAGCCATCATTGGAAGAATTGGTCAAATCTTAGATGTAAGTATTAAGAATTAAACAGATATAACATTTCTAACAATTTCTTATAATGCTAGATTTCGAATGCAACTGTGTTTAATATCTAAACGAAGCAAAATCACAACTCCAGCAATAACCGAATGATAATATGAATAAAGAAAATGAATTTCTAACTTGGGAGGAACAGAGTTTCAGGGAAGATATTAAGAAGAAAATTTGGAATTTTTTATTTTGGATAATTTATTGCTGTGTGCAACGAAGGAACTGATTATACTGGGAACCGTTTAAAATTATACTACACATTAACAAACATGGGATATAAATACAAAATTGTGAATGGAAGAAAATTGTTGTGTGAGAAGAGTCATGTCATTTCGGCGGATTGCCTTTTAAAGGAAATATTTACAATTTTGAAATTATAGGGAAAAATGTATATTCATGTTTTTGGATAAAAGTTTACCAGGATGTGACTTACTGTTGGACTCGGACAATAATGACAGGGGCTATCATAAGTGTATCAATGGTGACATTTTTAGCCAATGTTGAAAAACAGTTAATCCCGGCTTTGGCCAAATTGAATGGAAAATGTGTGTTAATTATGGATAATGCACCATATAATTCGATTCTTATCGATAAACCACCCAATTTCTCGTCCAATAAACGACAAATACAGAAATCGTTACTTAAACGTGACGTACAATTTGATGACAAACTAATAAAGCGCCAATTATGGAGTTTAATTTTACCTATACATATGAGCAAAAGCAATACTTAATTGACAATATTTTAAAACAACATGGGCATGAAGTTCTTAGATTACCTCCATACCACTGTGCAGTTTATGTAAGAACTATTATAATAAGGACATAAATTCTCAGCCTCCCTCAAGAAACATAATTGCTAATTTATGGTTTAAATCTCTATCATTGTGTACAGCAAACATATGGAAAAGAACATTGAACACTGTGAACTACTAATATAAAGTGACTGCGCAAACCACATTGTTAAATTTATTGGTGTGGATGATATACCTTCTGTTATTATTAGGTTGGAAGAATCTGATACGGAATCGGAAGACGAGTTGTATTCCTCTTCTGAATCAGATTCTGAATGATTATCCTGAAGTGTATCCATCTCAATTCTGGTAAATTATATCTCTGAAAATGGTTCTACCAGGGAATTTTGTATTATCTCTTTATTTTGAAATGCCTGTTATATGTTTAGCATAAATAATAACTTGTACAACACAGTTCTACAAACAAAAATCATCAGCAAATTATTAATAATATATTTATTTTTACATTAGTACATAAAATATAGATGTCTAGAAATTTTATGACGTTTCTGTACAGTTAGATAACAATCACGCTTAAATAAACGTACTTAAAATAAAGCAATACCTTATTTAATGTCAATGGTTCAGTAATTTTAGCTCTTATCAAGTATAATAGTGCTTATAAGTTAACACATTGACAGTTCTAATGGTTTTTAACATAACTAGTGTTGTTTTCTTTGTCACCAACTACCTACACTGTTACAAAAATGCAAATGCAAAGCCTGCTCTGAATCATAAAGCAAAAAAACAGACTATAGTAATTTAATTTTAGAAACTGGACCATCCACCAGCAATTCCGGCCAGGCTGATTGGGCCTCATATACACCAGCAAAGTTGCGAACGCCAAAGGCCAAGCAGCTAAATGTAAACATTCGCTCTAGCAGCAAATTGGTCGGCCAGTTATGTTCTTGGGTGGCAACCAAAGATGAAGGCCAGGCTTTGGAAGCCGAACATAAATTGGCCGAGCATAAAATGCGATTGCAGCATATGATAGAAGGGCACCAACAAGAGATGAGATTTGCCGAAGAGGAACACGCATTGAAAATTGAAATTTTAAAGCAGCAATTGTTAAACACTAAAAAATAAAACAAATTAATTATTTTTCTCTTTTATTACATGGGATATGTTATGTTAAACTAGATGAATAGTTAATAAACTTCAGCAAGAATTACAACTACAGTTTTGAAATTAGACATTTACGTTGTGACCGTAACAAGAGATTATAAAAGTGTTGCAAAGTGATTTGCTATTAAATTATGTCTAATGATATTATTCATATTCCCTCCGTTCATTTGAACTCCATTAATTTGAATATCGGCCATTTCCTGCTGCAATAAATCTTCAACATTATCTTCAGTTGGTGGAAGTGGTTCTCTATTGTTGCACGCAATATTATGAAGAACAGCAGTTGCAACGATGACGGCTTCAACTTTTTCTATATTTAGTCGAATCCCTAGAGCCAAAATAGGAAAACGGCGTTTCCACACCCCGAAGCATCGTTCAATAGGATTACGAGTTCTAATCTGAGCTTCATTAAATAAATTCTCTGCGGGCGTTGACGGATTTGACAAGGGGGTAATCAAGTAGGGTTTGATACCGTACCCACTGTCGCGTAATAATAAACTGTCCATATATTCCCCATTTTCAAATTTGCCTCGCATTCTACAGTTATTGAAAATGGTTGAATCGTGGCTAGATCCAGGCCACCGACTAACGATGCTAGTTATTTGTAGAGATGCATCACAAATGCATTGGACATTTATAGAAAAATATCCCTTTCGATTTCTGTAAATTTCCGCATCATTGCCACCCGGTGATTGTATTTTTATATGGGTACAATCTATAGCCCCAACACATCATGGAAATTTAGCTATTTTGTAAAAATCTAAATTTACTCGTGCTATTTCTTCGGGGTTTTGTGGAAATTTTATATACCTGATTCCCAAACTAGCTATCTGCCTTGAAACTTGAGTTATAACTCTGCTTGCAGTTGATTTGTGGTACCCATAAAATCGCCAGCAACTATTAACATTGAACCCGTGGCAAAAAAACGCAGAGTTAGTAAGAGCATGTCAGTCGCAGACAATGCATAATTTCTAAAAAGCAATAATCCAACTTTAATTACACAGAGTACTATTGTATTATTGTATTATACCTTATTGTGTTCGAACCAATATTTAATTGCGCCAGTACTTCGCGTACTGAATTTTTTGTTAGACGGAATCTAACGAAGAATTCTTCATCTGACCATTTTCGAAAATGATCTGGTCGATCACGAAAAACTCTTGGATTTCTTCTTATCCCTGCTGCTACTACATTTACAAGTTCCATGAAATCTTCATCATCAGTTAAATTAGCCATTCTAAATTATAAGCAAACTTCGCCGCAATAAATAATACAAATTTTGAGGTTAGAATAGGCGACGTTTGTACTTGAACCAGAGTTAACCCGCCAACATCGCCGGATCAACTACACAGCGAGTTAACTCCGGGATTGGCGTTGATCTAGGTTGGTACAACGCACAATTTTAGAAATCGCCGAGTTAACTCTGACTCCGGGGTGATCTTCGTTTATACAACTGGGCCTTAATGAGCCGTGCGTCCAAGAAGTCGAAATGGAAATTTTGAGGGAAGATTCCGAATCTGGGGAAGAGAAGGTGACTTCATCTGACTCGGAGTCTCCAAAACCAGAGAGAAGAGAAGTTGGTGACGCTGAAGAAGCCAGCACGTCATCCTCATCAAGGCTTTCTGAACTAAAGAAATTTGGCTGCTCATCAGATTCACAGCAGTCGCAGCAGGACACAGCAACCTCACATGATCCTGGAGAGTGGCCTGAGATAATAACAACAACATTAACAAAAATTTTAGTAGAAAGAGGGCCTGTTCAGGTAACGCAATTTAATTTCCCAACTAATGAAAATGGTCGAAGGTTTTCGAAAAAATATTTCTACCGTTCTCTTCCAATGGAGAAGAAATTAATAGACCGTGGTTAGTTTATTCAATAAAAAATAATGCAGTTTATTGCTTTTGTTGTACAATATTTGGCAAAATTAAAAACAATTTTTCGCAAAAGGCAGGTGTTTCTGACTGGCAGCATTTGTCACTATTGATTTCAAGGCACGAAAAAAGTGATACTCACAATGCAAATGTTAAAAATCAGTTAGAACTTATAAAATTGTTATCAAAAGAACAAACTGTAAACCAGACGCAACTACGTTTGTTGAATGCAGAAGCAAAGCACTGGCATGCTGTGATTGAGAGAATAATTTTAATAATACAATATTTGTCACGACAGTGTCTTGCTTTACGCGGGCAATCTAATAAATTATTTGAAAGCAATAACGGTAATTTTTTTAAAGCTGTTGAGAATGATCTCAAAATTTGATTCTGTTATGTCAGAGAACATGTGCTTCGGACTCAAAAGTCACAAAAAGATGAAACACGAATGGTAAATTATTTAGGGGACAAAATTCAGAATGAAATAATAGATGTCATTGGTAACAAAATTAGAAATAATATTTTGGATTTAATTAGAAAAAGTAAATACTATTCTATCATTCTTGACTGTACACCGGATATTAGTCATATCGAACAAATGACTATAATTTTTAGATTTACAATGTTGAATGAGTCCTCAAAAAAATTGAAATACGCGAGCATTTTATAGAATTTTGTCCTATTAATGATTCAACTGGAGTGGGTTTAAGTGAATTTACTTTCAAAGTTGAATTTAAATATTTACGACATGCGTGGCCAAGGGTACGATAATGGGGCAAATATGCGCGGCAAACATAATGGTTTGCAAATAAATCCGCGAGCATTTTTTGATACATTAAATTTAGTAGTGAACGATGCTGCTAAAGTTTCTTTTGAGACTTCTGGTTATTTTGATATAGTTCAAGAATTATTTGTTTTTTTTTTCTGCGTCGGTAAAAAGATGGTCAATTCTGAAAAAACACACAACAAATTTAATTTTAAAACCACTTAGTGATACACGGTGGTCTAGTAGAATAGACGGTGTGAAGCCCCTGCGTTACCAAATTGGGCAAATATATGATGCATTGGTAGAAGTAATTGAAGATCGTTTATCCGTACAAGACCACAGTGCTTCACATCAAGCCAAATCTTTGGCATTAAAAAATCAGAGTTATAAATTTTTGTGCTCAACAATTATTTGGTACAATATTTTAATCAAAATTAATGTTTTGAGCACGATGATGCAAAATCCTACTATAAATATAAAAACTTGCTTAAGCATTTTAAAAATTTGTAAGATTTTTTCTTAGCTCTTCGATCGGATGAAGAATTCAATAATGTTCTTACTGACGCTAATACACTTGCGGATGAACTCGGTATTGAACCTAATTTCCCTGCTGTTCAGTCTGTCAGACCACGAAGAAAACCCAGACAATTTGATTATGAACACAGTGATGAACCAATTATTGGTCCAAAAAATTATTATAAAGTTAACGTTTATTTTAATATATTAGATCAAACTTTATCGTCTTTAAGAGACAGATTTGAGGGAATAACAAGATATGATACTGTGTTTGGATTTCTCTATAATATGTTTGATTTAACGGAAAACGAGCTATTACAATGTTGTAAAGATTTACATCTTCATCTAACTGATGATTCTAGAAAGGAATCAGATGTAGATGGAATAGAATTATTTGAGGAGATAAAATCTTTAAAATTACATCTTAAACCTACTTCAGCTGAAAAGCATCAGTTAGAGCCACAGTCCATTCTTGAATATATTTTTGAAAATCAGCTCATAGCATCATTTCCAAATATGTCAATAGCTCTTAGAATATTACTCACGTTACCAGTTTCAGTTGCGTCTGGTGAGAGGTCTTTCTCCAAACTAAAAATTATTAAAAATTATATGCGATCCACAATGTCACAAAACAGATTAAATAATCTGTCTATAATAGCAATAGAAAGCGACACGATGGATTCCATCGATTTAGAATTAGTAATTAAAGAATTTGCGGAGAAAAAAGCTAGGAAAGTTGCTTTTTTATAATTTTCTAAAATTTTGTTGTTTTTTTATTAATTTTATTCCATTTTTTTTTGTAAATTTTATTGTTAATAAAACTTTTTTAAAATTTCTGTTTTTCACTTAAATTAATTTGATTTGTTACAGTTAAACTAGGTATGTACTACATAAAATTTATATTTTACAACAAAAATGTAAATTTTGGGGCGGCAAATTTGGCTCTGCATACAGGCGGCCATTGATGCTGGCGCGGTCCTGCTTCTTGGCGCAACTGGCAGGTCTTCGTAATCCTTACTTAGATACTTTACCTGCATATTTGGTTCAACATGGCCCAACTAACTTACGTCCGTTAAAATCAAACACATCTCACCTTTGACCTTTCTAAATCATAATTATGAATTAAAATCATTTTATTTGTCCACTAATTTTATTTCTATATTATTAGCACACATAGGTTCAAATGTACTAGATAAATCTGATCAATTCCAAAATAGTTATTTGGTCAATTTGGTGTTTTTGGGAATAAAATATTTTGTTAAATCCGGTTGGGAATTCTTCGATTTTTCAATTGGATGCGGAAAAATTGAATTTTTCCAAACTAGAATGGAAAAATAAACTAGATGCGGAAAAGTTGCATTTGTCCATACTAGAATGGAAAAATAAGACAAAAAAGAATCAATGCAAACTTTATTTTTTATATATGTTAACTACAAAATTAGAGCAGAGAGAAAGAGAGCAACGATTTTATGTTATAGGATAACTAAATAATGAGTAATTTTTTACCGGATTTAACAAAATCTTGTGTACAATACGTTGGGAAAACGATGTTTTTCCGTTTACGTGATTTTTTTTCTCGGCTAACGCCTCGAAAAAATCTCATGTCTAAAACGGAAAAACATCACTTTTCCCAACTTATTGAACAAATAGCTATTGTTTTTGTGTGAAATAATTCATTATTAAAGTTTCCGTTTGTTTTTAAAATATTTTCATTTCTATTATTATTAGGTACAAATAAACTAAAACATTAGTAAATCAACTAAACTTGCGTGCATAGAAATCGGCCCACTGTGAACTTTTGACTGTAACTATTTTTTTTTTTTAGAAACTATTCATCAGATCGAAAAAATGCTGTTTGACCGCTTTATTGTGTCAACATTAAGAAATCGCCGCCTTAATGCGGTTCAAGTTCAACAACAGATCCGTAAAATACGAGGAGTGGCTATTAGTCAGTGGACAGTAAGACGAAGACTGCAGGAAAGTAACCTAAAACTGCTGAGATTGATCCAAAACTTACCCCAGCGCATCGTCAAGCACGCCTGCGTTTTGCACGGGATCATCTGAATTAGACAGTGGGGGGTCTGTTCTGTTCTTAGATGAGACCAGGATATGCCTCTATGGCAGCGACCGAAGAAGAAAAGTGTACCAGAGACCTTGGTCGATTTGCAGAATTCTGCATTGAAGAGCGGATTGCTTATGGCGGTGGTTCCTGCACGATCTGGGGTGCAATTTCTATGGGAGCACGAACCGACCCTGCTTTCATCCGTAGGGGCGATCGTGGACACGGAAGAGGAGGTTTAACGGGTGCTAGATATATAGAGTGGCCAACATGCAGTCCTGGCCTAAACCTAATCGAACATTTCTGGGATGAGCTAAAACGAAGAATTCGAGCTAGACTTCGTGTCCCAACCTCGATCCCAGAGCTTATTGTTGCAGTAGAAGCCGAGTGGCTTAACATCCCACAAAAAACAATAGCGAACCTGATTCGATCTATGCCCAGGGACCGCGGAAGTGGGGGGCAGAGGGGGCCAAATGCCCCCCCTAAAATCAAACGGTGGGGGGGGGCTCCAATTTTACTACCTGGTAAAAGTTTCTCTGTGCTATCCTTCACAGAGCTTTGTTTTTTCTTAAATGAAAAAGCGCTTGTACGTAAGAAAAATTGTCGGAGAGAGCAGAGCATACGAATATTTTTTAACACGCTTTTATTAGTTCCACCTGTATGTATGTTTGTAACGGAATCTTTGAACGCGATTTTCACCCACTTCAAAACTTCAGATTGAACTAAAACTTTGCACGCTTATCAAGGACCGATAACAATACAATAATTTGATAGACCGATAACAATACAATAATTTGATAAGTTCAGGAAA
This sequence comes from Agriotes lineatus, assembly GCA_940337035.1. Classification (NCBI taxonomy): domain Eukaryota; kingdom Metazoa; phylum Arthropoda; class Insecta; order Coleoptera; family Elateridae; genus Agriotes; species Agriotes lineatus. The sequence goes on from CALNHX010001094.1 coordinate 128,752, forward strand.
CCCTTCCAGTAATGCTAGACGATGACAAGTCATGTAATATTACTGTTGAACGTAGGGCCACACTTCGCGGCTATCAAGGGAAAATGGGTGAATTTTCCACCCTGCTTGCACTAAATATTGCCCTTGCCATTTGTGAACCGGCGGAGCAGCTAGCTAAGGGCCTGCAGAGTGTTGATTATACTGCTACCGGGGCGCAACAATCCGCGCGGTCATTGTGGAATGTGTACAAAGCGATGGGTGAACACGATTTCAATCGCATATAAACAGCTACGGAAAAGGCTAATACCGATCAAAATATGGAACTCACTATGCCTACTATGCCCCGTGCCCGAGCCCTTCCAAAACGCCTTCAGTGGCAGAGCTCCAGCTGTACAGTTGTCGCCTAGGAACAGCCTCCACCAGAAATTTATTTCAGTGTTAGATTGGTCTAAAAACGAGTTGGAAAGGAGGTTTGAGCAGCCTGGAATGAATCGCCTCGCCCAGCTCGAATCTCTTCTTCTTAACCATTCAAAGGAATTATCAGCAAGCGACATCCAGCCCGAATTAGGCGTTCACGCAACCGATTTTGATATCGACTCTCTAGCACTGCAAATGAAGATATCTAGGACAGCAATACCTAAAGTGAATACTGTGCGAGAGTACGCAAGAGAACTGGCTAGTCTACCCAAAGTGTCAAGGGCAATGATTGATCAAGTAGAAAGGTTTGTAGTTTTGCTCCTCACCGTGCCAGCTACGTCTACGTCGTGTGAAAGATCGCTCAGTGCCCTCCGACGCATCGGAACATTCCTCCGACTATCAATGAAGCAGAGAAGACTAACCTATCTAGCAATACTGCGTGTGCATAGGATAGAAACATTTGGTTTAGATTTAAATCATATTCTTAGGGAATTCGCTTCAAAGATGGCTGAGAGGCGCAATGTCTTTGGTATCGTCCAGTGAATTGCACGCCTCATAACGCGAAGCGTTTGAGGTTGAGCATTATCTTTGCATATAAGTAATAAATAAAATATTTTTATAATTTGACTGATAATTTGATTGACCTAGTCATCTCTGTTTTGTCTTATAACTAAATTGACCGGAGGAAGCCGGGGCCGGAGATTGAAGGAAGGGGGTGATCACAGAAGGTTGCCCCCCCCCCCCCCGTCATGGAGTACTTCCGTGGTCGCTGTCTTGCCTAATCGTATGAGAGATGTTATTAAAGGAAGAGCTGGTCATATCCATTATTAAAAATTAAGTGTTAATTTAGATAATTGTCAATAACCATACTTCTTTTCGTAATAAAAGAAGTTAATTTGTTTCATGTATTAATTTCACTATGTTAAGCCTAAGAAGCCGACATATATTTTAATAAATTTTAACTCATATATTAAATTGTCTTTCAAACAGCATATATTTTTTTTGATTTGATGAAGTTTCTAAAAAATATATAGTTAGTCAAAAGTTTACTGTGGGCCGATTTACTAATGTTTCGCCAGCTCCAAGCTCCAGCTATAGGATAACTAACTATATAGGATATAAGACAATAGGATGAGGATATAAGACAATAGGATGTGATGTTTATGATTTCAAACAAGGGTTAATTGTTGTAGGCTTGTCATTATGCCGCGGAGAGAATTATCATCACCGAAAGGAAAGTCTTCACTATCAGGAACGCCTCGTCGGAAAATTTGGGACAAGCAAGCTATGATTAATGCGATTGTTGCCGTACGTGAGAAAACAATGGGACTCAAAAAAGCCGTCAAACTTTGTAGTGTGCCAAAAACAACGCTGCAACGTTTCGTCCATCAAACAGAGTATTCTGCAGAGGAAATAGTTGAAAAAAGTTACGAAGAAAGCCTGTCTTGCCAACTTACCTTGAAGAGCAGTTAGTTCAATATTTACTTTTAATGGAAAGTAAAAACCACGGATTGACTCGTAGAGATGTGAAAGTGATGGCTTTTCAGTTAGCTGTGCGTAATAATCTAAAACATACAGTCGGTGCTAAAGAAAAAGCCGGACGTGCATGGCTAGACCACTTTACGTCGTCACCAGGACAAGCTTTCCATTCGGAAACATATGGGTACTTCAATTTCGAGAGCTAATGGTTTTATCAGGGAATCCATTAGCAAGTTTTTCGATCTTCTGGAGTGTGAATATGAAAAGCATAAATTTACGGCCGATCGAGTTTTTAATGTGGACGAAATTAGCCTGTCGATCGTTCAAACAAAAATTCCTCAAATAATTGGCATGAAAGGTAGAAGGCAAATTGGAGCACCGACTGAAGCTGAAAGAGGGTCAACAATGACAGTAATATGTTGCATGAGTGCTGGTGGCAGATTCATACCTCCGATGCTTATATTCCCCCGCAAAAGTATGTCCGATAATCTTATGAGGAATGCACCACTTGGTTCAATAGGGAAATGCCATCCCTCGGGTTGGGTGCAAAGCAACCTATTTCGTGCTGGGTGGACATTATTCACATACACGAAACATTGAAATTATACAATTAGCCCGGCAAAACCATATCACCATAGTATGTCTACCACCTCATACTACACACAATCTCCATTCCTTGGACAAAACGTTTATGGGGGCATTAAAAACCCATTACAGTGAAGCCATTCGCCTTTGGGTGCTTCATAATGAACGGCGCCTAGGACCCTATGATATTGCAGAACTCTTTAATCAAGCGTATGTTCAGTGTCAAACTGGACCAATAGCGACCAATGGTTTTTCTAAGACCGGAATATTTCCTTGTAATCGGGGCATCTTCACAGATGTTGATTTTATCGCAGCTGAACTGCAAGGGGAGCCATTGACTGCCTCTGATGGAAATGAGAATCGTGCACAGGCTGGTTGCAGTTCACTTCCCGATTCAAAGTCTGCAACGCAAAAGCCAATTTTGCCTGTTGATATTACCCCGGTTCCCAGACCAAAAAGAAAGATGTGCAATAGAGGTCGAAAAGCTTCTTCCACGGCAGTTATCACCAGTTCACCCTACAAAAATGAACTAGAGGAATTTGAGATGAAAAGTTACACCATTAAATTCTCGTTATAACCAAGAGCAGATTCCTACACCTAGCACTTCTTGTAGGCAAGCTGAGTCGGCGAAAAAATTTCTTTACAAAACCGGACAAAAAAAAGAGCAGATCAAAAAAGAATGAAGAATCAGAATCATTTGAAGAAGGGGATGACAGCATCGTTTCTGGCTCATCTAGTGATGGTCCAGATATTCGTTTTTGAAGAGAACCCAACTCAAAAGTTGATGCAATCTGTGTTTTCTGCGAGGGAAAATTTTCCGAGGACATAGAGGTGAACTATGGGTGCAGCGGATCATGTGCGAAATGTGGGCCCATTGTGATTGCGCATACTGCGAAAAAGACAATTACGTTTGTGATTTTTGTCGATAAATGTATTATTTTTTTGAGTTTAGAAGTCTAACTTTTATTTTTCATTAACCTAGTATGAATATATTTCTTTTTTGATGATAATATGGATCAACTTTCGGGTGGTTCATATTATCATCACTTTCTCCGCCGAGCGAAAATTGCACTTTGTTCGGAATTTTGTATTTATCTGTGAACTCATCTTCAGGATGTTAATTTTCCAATTCAGTATAATACATCATTAAGCAGAACAAAATGGGGTTCCATATTACCATCTTCTCCTCTACAGTCATGTATTATAACGTCTATACTCAATTGCGTTTTTTTCAGAAAATGGCTCCTACGAGAAAATACGACAATAGTTATATTAAATTCGGATTTACCTCCATTCAATGCACTGGGGAAACGAAACCACAGTACTTTATATGCGCAACTGTTCTCTCAGACGATGCTTTGAAGCCAGCAAAACTTAGAAACGACCCATCCTAATTTTTGTGACCGACCATCAGAATTCATTGAAGGAAAATTAAGAGTCTGAAAAAGATTAAACTTGGGCCTAGTGGTACAAGATTTGCGTCATCGGAAAAAGCGTTAGCCGCATCGTTTGAAATAGCAAAATTGATAGCGCATATAATAGCGAAAACACTGGTGAAACCTTGTTTAGTCAAAGCTATGGAAAAAGTATTGGGAATGGAAGCCAAAAAGAAAATACAGGAAATATCGTTATCGAACAACACAGTAAAATTTCAATTTGAAAGAATGATGTCAAAACGACATTTGAGGAGCAGCTTGTTTCAAAAATTAAGAAATCAACATACTTTTCTCTGCAGTATGATGAGTCGACAGACGTTTCTAATTGTTGTCAGTTGCTCGTATTTGTTCGCTTTTTAGACGACGATAAGGCAATCGAAGAGGAATTATTAATTTCATGGGAACTGGAAACGACGTTCAAAAGGTATCGACATCATGAACATAATAATGGAATATTTTGAGAAACATAACATTTTGTGAGAAAAGATCGCCGGTTTCTGTACGGATGGAGCTCCAGCTATTTTATGTTAGGATCACGCTATGGTCTAGCAACGTTAATAAATCAGAAGAGTCCCTCTGCATTAACAACGCATTGTATCATACATCGCCAGGCGTTAGCTTTCAAGGCTCTTCCAGAATGCTTTGTTAATAGAATGCAATTGGGTATAAGTGGTTAATGTTATCAAAAGCAGTGCCTTAAATACACGCCTTTTTTTTAAACTATACACTGAAATGGACTCCGAACATGAAACACTTCTTTTTCACACCGAAATTCATTGGTTGTCGAAAAGTAACATGCTGGGAACTAAGAGAGGAGGTTGAGCGGTTTCTAGCTCAGAAGAAAATGAATGATTTACTAGAGCAGTTTTCTGATCTGACATCTCAGATGCAGTTGGCTTATCTTGTGAATATTTTCACACATTTAAATAAGCTAAACTTGCAGTTGCAAGGTTCCGGAAACAGAAATTTAGAAGGCTTGGCGAACGTATTTATCTTTGAAGATAGGGTAATGTCGGGTATCATGAGCATATCAGGTAATATGAGCACCTTACAAATTTCACTTAAGAAGCTGAACCGTAGCGACATTTGTCCATATTCAAGTACACTACGCATTATTAGTCTACGCACACCAACAGAATAGGCCTAGTTGCCCAAAACGGATACATAGTGATTTAGCGGCACCAGTACGAGATTAGTGACTTTGTTTACGTGTTTTGCAGTTGGTTTGTAAGGTTACTGAGCGAAAAATTGTCAGACGTTTCAACTAATACTACTTTTGCATAATTATAGGCTATGTCCTATGTTAATAAGGTCAGTACTTTTTGTTTATAGCATGGTGCTTTTATAACTTCGCTTTTGTGAAAAATGGTCATTGAGCGCAATATGAGCATGGGGGCTGCTCAAATTACCCTCATGTGCTCATTTTTCCCACATATACGTTTGCAGCTTATTTTATGATATTTCAGATTGAAAATGGCGAACAAACGCTCCCTCTGGTCAGATGTGCAAATGAAAAATGCAATAAGGGCAGTTTTGGAAAAGAAAATTTTGGGAAAAGACAGCCGCTAAACATTTTGATGTGTCTCATCAGACAGTACGACGATATTTAGAAAAGGCCCGCTCAGATCAGCCTTTTCATTTAAAGAAAAGAGTAAGACGAAAACCTGTGTTAACGAAACAACAGGAAAATGAATTGGTTACCGGGAGAATTGGATTTGTTTCGACATCCCAAGAATGGGCACAAACAGATTGCGCAGGTGTTGACTTGAAAACGAAATTATATTTGTGATTTATGTCAGCAGGTACAATGAATAGTATGACGTACCCACCTGATATGTTTTTACCTAATAGATAAACTACTGCTCTTTTTTAGCTTTCCATAGTCGTAATGTCTAAATATTACTGATAATTTTGTTTGTTTTTTAAATATTACGTTGTTTTAGGAATGTTACATCTTTGTTCTTGTATTAGTATCGTAATATACAATATACAAAAGTTTTTTTGTTATTTCTTCTATAATCTTTGTACTATTTTTTCGCCTTTCCATTGCTCAAATTACCCGCAGGGGTGCTCATATTTTGCTCAGTCGAGGGTATTATGGGCAGATTTGATAAAAAATTTACCGACCAGATTTTAAAAATTCTGAGCAAGTGAAGGTGTTTTTTATGGGGATAAATGTCTCCTGATACTGTATAACCTTCACTGTAAAATTAAACCTTAAATTATAGAAACTACAGCCATAACCGATTAAGGTGCTCATAATACCCGACTTTGCCCTATTTGCAAACTTCAATTATGGATAAAGTTTGCGAAAACAATTTATCTGCCTTTATGACATTAAAAGCGCTCGATGACAAAAAATATGATATGATCAATGCGAATATACAAGAGAACATCAGAAGTCATCTGCAAATGCTGGTCAATGAATTGAATCATTACTTTCCGGAATACAACCAAACCGAATTGAAAGGTGTCCAAAAGCTGATTCGTAACCCTTTTGGGATTATCGTTGCTGACCATGTCCAAGAAGAACTGATTGAATTAATTACAACATGACATAAACTGCAAGGGCGCGTTTGAATATGTTTCCCTCGAGTACTTTTGGTGTAGGAAAGCAATTTCATATACTAAAATTCGGGGTTCGCCTTGCTTTTCTCCACGACTTATTTATGCGAACAAGGATTTTCTGCTTTGCTTGTAATTAAAAAGTCCTGAAATCGATTGAAAGTAAGTAATAGTATGCGTGTAGCTTTGAGCAATATTAGCCCTAGGATTCCACATAATTCGTCAAATTCAATTTTTTATTAAAAATGTTCTTTTTTATGACAATAGTAATTAAAATTACTAAAGTGCATGCTACTGTTAAATTTAATCAATAGGGGAGACTGGGGTCAATTGAAGCAAAGCTAATATCTCCAAAAAGGTAGTGACACGTGAGGTAAGCCAAGTGGGAAGCCTTTCGTGTCTCAACATGTTGGTCAGTGTCTAATTCCGCGTCAAGAGAATCGTACCTAGTTATATTGGAGCGTTTCTTTTAAAAATTTCTAGCTATTTTATGGGTATAAATGAAGCCAAAACAAAATTACCCTTTTATACCCAAATAATCTGGCTGCAATTAAAGCACACTGCAAAACGATTCGAAGTTGAAATAAGGTACCGGCGGGTAATAAGGCCCATCGGAAAATAAGGCCCATTTTTGAAATTCGCGCCTAAATATCATGCGATTAGTTTGTCCTTCTAGTATAACTTTCTATGGGCCGGTTGCAGAAAGCAATGTTAAGTCTGGTGTTAGCTAACGCGACGTCAAAGTGAACAAAAACGAATCAAATCTCAAATGCTTATGGTAACTAATACATTAGTAAACAAAATTTGATGCGATTTTGTTCACTTTGACGCGACGTTAGCTAACACCAGACTTAACATTGCTTTCTGCAACCGGCCCTATAGATTCCTAGCAGTGTGCTGCCATCTAGCAGTTTTCAGATTAAGCTAAATGACGAAACTTCTCAAACGGTTTAGAATTATGCTGAAGTTGACGGTGTTGTTTTACTGCAGACGCTCTGATGTAAGTACTGTTTTTAGGCACTTAAACTAAAGGTATCACGTTGATTTTTTGCAAAAAACATCAATAAGTGTTCCTCTTCTTGTTCATCTATTAATGTTTAAGAAAGAATCTATCATTTTACTTTTATAACCTAAAAGCCTCCACATGGTGTTGGCGGAAAATAAGGCCCACAAAAGCAAAAGCATGGGCCTTATTTTCCGCCCGAAAATTGAGTGATTTAAAATTAAAATTGAAGTTTAGAATGCCGCACAAAAGAAGATGTCGTGGTATGCGGGCCAACTGGACGCCTGACATGATGGAAGGGGCTCTGAACTTACTAAAAGAGGGAAAATCGCAGAGATATGTAGAGGATAGATGTGGGATACCAAGGCGTACATTAAGAAACCACTTGAAGACTGGTAGTGTAAATAGAAATCTTGGAAGAAAACCACTTTTGACTACTGATCAAGAAAATCTTCTTGAAACGCGGATAATAAGACTAGCGGAAATCGAAATGCCCCTGACACCAAACGCGTTGCGAAGAAGTGTGTTTAAATTCGTTGAAGTAAACAGCATAGGTAACAAGTTCAACGCTAACAAGAAAATTGCAGGCAAGGATTGGTATGCTTCTTTTCTAAAGCGACATCCCCGTATTTCCAAGCGTAAAGCTCAGTCAATGAACCCCGCTAGATCCCAAAAATTGAATACATTTATTCTGCCCTGTTAAGCATAAAAGTCGTATCTACATTTTTTACGATTTTCAGTTTTTTGGCTCATCACAATCATAGGAACTTCTTTTCTCATATTATTAGAGCCAAAAGTCGTATCTGCTTTAGTGTAGCTAACTGCTGTATAAAATAGGAAAGTCGTATCTGCAAAATAGGACAAATTGTTAAGCATAAATGTCGAATCTACACTTGTTAATACCAAACGTCGTAACTGACGAAATAAAATGCAGATACGACTTTTTTGCTTAACACCTAGAGTACATAACCTCAGTTTTTAAAAACTTAACCTCACATTTTCATTAAACTGCGTGTTCTTGATAAAGTGGTTTGGTGTGAACATTTACGTTTTTTGCTGTTAATGAGAAGTGTGAGATATTTCAATCGACTGGTATGTACTACCTTTAATTTTTGGGTAAATTTCAACACTGAATTGTTATAATTACAGCAGTATGAACAGAAATAGTAGAGCCTTTAAAATGCTGCAGACGTTGAATAGTCAACAAAGGAAGAAAATTGCAAATTTCAAAGCAAATAAAGCTTATAAGAAACGCTCCAAAAGAGAAGATGATGCAGATTATATACCCTCTGAAGATACTTCAACTGATATGGAAGACATTGATGATTCGGATGCTGTGCCAGAGCCAAACGTATCTCCAACTAATTTACGTGAGGATATGAATATAACTAAAAGTATTAATGCCGAAAATTTAACAAACCAGGTTAAGAATAAAGTCAACATAATTTCCGATATTACTATAATAAAAAATACAGAAAGTTTCCGTCTAATGACAATTCATACGCAGAAAATGTCATAGCTGATGCTCAAATTACTCAGGGAGATGTTGCAACGTTCATAGATGATATTTTAACTGGTGTTTTAACGGATGTATTGCAAATATCTAATACAAAAACATACACTAAAAAAGGAGAATTAAGAAAGAAGAAGATATATGATAAAAGTGTGTCAGAAAGGAAGCGTATTAAGCTGGAAAAGAAAGTAAAGGATCACGGTGTGAAGCAAAGGTGCACTAAAATGTGTAAAATAAAGTGTATTAGCAAGATCAGTGAAAGAAGAAGAATTAATATAAATGAGGAATTCTGGAAGTCGCAGCCTGTGGAACAAAGAAATTTCGTGATAAATAATCTATCTCAAACGGGTGTAAAAAGAAGAACGACTGGCGATCCACTAAGCGGCTCTAGAAGATCTAAGACTGTTGTATACTTTCTGAAAGATGAAGATGGTGCAAAACTAAATGTTTGTAATACATTTTTCCTAGGAACACTTGGATACGAAACAAAAAACGATCTATTTGTTAGAGATGTATTGAATAATTCAACAAATGCTGGCCTTACTCCGAACCCAAACAAACGAGGTAAACACAGCAGGGTGAAAATTGACAGGGATATAATTATAAATCATATCGAGTCATTCAAGCCAACAGTTGCACATTATAAAAGAGAGCATGCTCCAAAAAGAAAATACTTACCGAGTGATATTACCATTCAGCTAATGTATGACAATTTTAAGACTAAATATCCACACATCAAGTTTTCATACTATCTGTACAGAGAAGTAGTAAGTAACCTTAACATTTCTTTTGTGAAACTGGACCATGAGGAATGTTAGGCCTGCGAACTTTTCAATGTCCATAAAACAACAAGCAACCATTCGAAAGAAAACTTAGATGGTAATTGTGAGGATTGTAACAAATTCAAAGTTCACCAACTGAAATACACAGAAGCTCGGAAAGAGTATGAAAGAGACGCAAATACTCCTAGAAGTTCAGATTTTGTCATCTCCGCTGACCTTCAAAAGGTAAACTTTTTATGACTAATTGCACTAATAATTTTGCGTTTTTATCAATTAACTTTTAGGTCATCATGCTCCCGAGAATTGAGATGTATAAAGAAGCGATTTTTACACCGCGAATTATCGCATTTAATGAGAGTTTTGTACCAGTTGGGAAAAAGCAGTCAGGCCCAACAGCAGTTCTTTGGCATGAAGCAGTAAATGGACGTTCCAAGGAAGACCTGATAAGTACATATTATGCTTTTTTCCTATCCGCACGTGACAAGAAGAACATTGTGTTGTGGCTCGATAACTGCTACGCGCAGAATAAAAATTGGAGTTTATTCACTTGTTTTGTTTACATTGTGAATTCTAACGAGGTGTTGCTAGAATCACTTGTAGTAAAATACTTTGAGCCGGGCCACACATTCATGGCTGCTGATTCTTTTCATCACAATGTTGAAAAATCCTTAAAGCGAGCTGGAAAGGTTTATGACTTTCAGGATTTCGTATCGACTGTCAGAATCGCAACAAAAAATGTAAATATCATTGAAATGCAAACAAACGATTTCTTTGAGTGGAAAGATGGTACGTCCCAATACAAATTAAATAAAATTTCCCCGCGACCATATTTAAAAAATATGGTTGAAGTAAGTTTTTTAGAGAACAGAAAACCTTAATTTACAAATCTTCATTCGCCGACAAAGGCAGAGAATTGAATTTTTTGAATGCGAAACTAACAAAACAGGGGATTTCAAAACCAAGTTCAAAGCAGGGCCCTACAGGGATAACTAGAGAGAGAAACACCCTAATTTTGGAAAAACTTTGCCCAATCATGCCTCAAAATAGAAAAGCGTTTTGGGAAAATTTACCTACATGTTCCGGAACTGCTGCAACGTCAAATGAAGATTCCAGTGATGAAGCCTAGCAAGACCGAAATGCCTGGAGAAACAAGTTTTTCGTATATCTATGTAAATCCATATGTTCAAACTATGTTTTAAATAAAGAATTTAAACGATTTTGTGTAGATACGTCTTTTCGCACTCATTTTCTTATTGTGAATATTAGCCAAAGATGTCTATCTTTCAAAAGTCACGTTTGTAATTGAGTTTAAGTTACAGTAACAAATTTCCAAAATTTTGAACCGAAAACTAAAGTGGTTTGTGCAAAAAACAAAATGCTAAAGAAATTGCAAACTTGCGGCATTCGCAATTTTACTAATTGCTCGGTTACCCATAATCTTGGTTTTGTCAGATACGACTTTTATGCTTAACAGGGCAGTATTGTGAACGATTATTTTATAAAATTGCGGGATGTCCTTGACGAACAGGGTCTGAAACTCGCCCCAGAACGAATTTTTAACATGGATGAAAAAGGTTGCCGCCTAACATTGCACCATCAACAATCTGTTTTGGCGCAAAAAGGGGCTAGAAGAGTTCATCTCGTCGCACACGAACATGCGGAAAACGTGACAATTGTGGCTTGCGTTAATGCGTTGGGTAACTCCATTCGCCCAATGATATTATTTAAAGGAGTCCGGATGAAACCAAACTTCAACGACAATCTGCCTGCAGGTTCCATTGTTGTCATGACTCCAAAGGGAAGCTAAATACTGCCGTCCTAAGAAAAAAGGCCTTAACTCCATTTTTTTGCTAAAATGAGTTAGATGTTCGAAACGCTTAATAGTTCACCAAAGTTTAATATTACTAGGCTAAAATACCTTAAAAACCATTTTAAACGCCTAAAACTCAAGGAACAAAATAAGTGTGTCTCCACCGCGTCATCATTTTCACAGGCAAAAATACCTTAAGTAACAAATAAGAAGCTAAAAAGCCTTATGTACAAAATTAAAGGGATATAAGGTCTTTTAGCTTATTATTCACTCACGTTGTAGTGTATTAATATTTGGTCGAAGGTGTAAGTTGTAGGGTTATGTTTATTTATAATTTTGTATTTAATGTGTGAATTTAGTGCCAAACATTGCAACAACAATTATTAATAGAGTAAGTAATTGATTAGTTCAATTTCCAGCGCGCAGTTTACAATTTTAGGCTCATAATGAACAGAACACAAAAAATTTTAGAGCTTGCACGTCGACAACATAACCAAAATGTTATTCCTGTTAAGCAAATTGAGGATAAGTTTGAAACTACAAAAGCCACTTTAGAAGAGTGTAACGTTAATTATAGTAATATCGAGAGCGGTGGCCATAATTTCCAAAATTTAATTGACATCGAAAACACACCTATACTTATAGTGGATGAGAATAATATGAGGAATATGATAGCTGATGAAGAGACGGTGTTACGACCGCTATTATATGATGAAGGTGCTGCGTTGTTACCACTTAATGATCATGTTTTGGAAGCATTAACTGTTGAAGATCTAGAGACAATTGCACAACTACATGCAGGAGACATTGTAGAGGAAACAATAAGTGATGATAATATAGACACAGAAAGACAACCAGATAGATTCGACATTAAAGAGGAACAGGAGCAGTTACATGAAGATAGAACAGACACAGAGATACAAGCACTACCAATAAATGGCGAAAATTTGACCAAGAGTTTAGATGAAGTAAATAGCGATATTGATGAAGACCCTGAAGATGAACAAGGTTTAACAAAAAAGGAAATGAAACGCAAGCGAAGAAGGTACAAAACTTCTTTAAGCGCCAGGAAGCAACAAAGGATAGAGAAGCAGGCATTGGTTCACAATGTGCATCCACCTTGCAATGAGAAATGCAGAAGAAAATGTACAAATATTTTTACTGAAGGAGAACGAATTGTTATTGACAAAGGGTTCTAGAATTTAAATTACACAGCAAGAAGGGTGTTTATACAAAACAACACTCTAACCAAATTAGTTATACGTCGCAGAGGGGCAGCTGCTGAGGACCCTACAAGGCAAAATACATTTGAGTACTATTTAAATAAAAAATCGGGAGTGTGCTCCCCTAGACTTTCTCGCAAATACCTTGAAGCAAACTGGTACTTTACTTGAATGGATACCGCTACCTGTTTAGGTAAAATGCCACTTCCGGTTAACCGATCATGCTGAAATGTAATATCTGGTAGTTTTTCTACATAAGAAATGTATGTACAAAATTTTGTTAAAATATCTCGAAGCAAACTGGTACTTTACTTGAATAGGTACCGCTACCTGTTTAGGTAAAGTGCCACTTCCGGTTAACCGATTTCGCTCAAAATTTGTTAGGAATCTACACATTTTGAATAATAACTATGTACATAATTTCAAGGGTCTAGCTTATTTCGTTTTTAAGTTATCGTGTTCACACACACACACACACACAGACATAATTCGAAAAATGGTTTTTTCGGACTCTAGGAGGTCTAAAACTATTCCTGCTGAAGGTTTCACCCTGAACTTCTTTGGATGAAGAGAGTTGGAATACCGCCATCCATACTGGCTTGTTTGATGACAGGGTCATCCATAGTGACAATTGGGTCAAAAAAATTGTCGAATCTTCATTGGCACGTTCCAAAAGCTCGCGACAAATGTTCACTAGATCTTGTTTGTGCAAAGGTGTCAACATTCGTGGCACCCATCTAGATGAAACCTTATTCATATGCAAAATGTCATGCAATATCGATCTAACCGATTTCTCGTCAATTTTCACAGTCTTGGCTATCGTTTTAACCGTAATTCGCCCATCTTCCAAAACTAACTTCTCCACTTTGGCAACCATTTCAGGGTTGTGTGCCGTTGCAGGTCTTCCACTTCGTACATCATCTTCTAGGCTCTTTCTGCCACGCTTAAATTTATTTGCACATCGACGGACAGTGGATTCTGACGGCGAAGCATCCTTGTAAACTGTTTTTAACCATTGAGTGATTTCAGTAAAATGAACACCCTCCCTAGTAAAAAATTAATCACTGCCCGCCCGGTGTTCAGTTTTATTCATTTCTAATAACAACTGCAACACACTATTGAATCTACTGTAAAATCCAAAATTTTGTATGAATCTGAATGAAACGACATGCTTTTTGGAATTCATTGCCTGTTAATAAAGATGTTACAGACTTAATTATAAGTGTTGAATAAATGTTCAATATTAAGTTTATTATTAGAAGTTTGTCTTTAAGAATCAACCTACTTTTATTTTAATGTTTTTTTGAGAATAAATTGTTTTTGAAAATATTATGAGGCAGTCTTCTTTAAAACAGCGTCATTTATATTTCGCTTCCCAACTAAGCTAAAAAACCTCAACCGCCATTTTTATAAGAAAAACGCGTTTTTTTGTTTTTCCGAAATAGCTATTAAATTCTACAATAATAAGTAAGTATTTATACCATATAGTCGTTAGTTTTACTTTTAGTCTATTGGTTGCCATCAATGAAAATCTGAATTGACCCCTAGCTTCAAATAATGTTTTTAGACGACCACGTATGAAAGTAACATTATCGCGACAGCAGCCTACTACAGAAAGTTGACAATTTCATACACTAGCACGATATTATATCGTGCTAGTCATATCGTAACGGCACAAAGTTATTCACATCACGGCCTGCTTAATTGTGTGACAAACGTCACTTTGACGTTTGTCACACTGTCACACAATTAAGCTGACCGTGATTCAAATAATACAGACGCTTTTGCTTTATTCGTTGTTCTGCTTCCAACAAGCTCTAATTTTTTATAATTGTACCAATAATAATATAACGATCAATTTTGCAAACGAAATAAGAACAATTCTTAAAAATAGAATTTACTTTGAGTGGTCGTCTAAAAAATAGTGTTCATAACTCGCCCGAAAGTGCAAATATCTGTGCTCATGTTTTAGATCCACTCGGGCTTCGCTTCGCTACGCCCTCGTTTGTCTAATCAACACTCGCACGATATTTGCTACTTTCGACGCTTGTCATGAAAATAACTATTTACGTACTTAAGGCTTTCTTTCTTAGGACGGCAGAATACAAGCCGCAAGGAAAAATTTTGCTAATATTAGACGGTGCTGCTTGCCACCTCGATATTTCAGTTGTGGAAAAAGCGGACGAACATATTGTGATTTTGTGTTTGCCAAGTAACACGACACATGAATTACAGCCTTTAGATAAGGCCGTATTTAGATCATATGAACATCATTGGGATGAACAGTTGCTGCATTACTGGGAGAAGTTTCCAGATCGCCGATTATCCAAGGATAGATTCTGTCAGGTTTTCACACCAGTATAGGAGAAGTGTATGAGTGTTTCCAATATTACGAGTGGGTTTCGAAGCACGGGAATCTTTCCATTGAACCCTGATGCCATTCCGGAGACTGCATTTGCACCCTCACTTCCAACTAGACGACCAAACCACAAAAATTCTGCTGGATCGTCAATCCCCATGGCCGTGGACAACAATTCTACAAGAGATGTTTCATCTTCAGATGATGAAGACAATGTCGCCCTAATTTCTCGTAGAAATAAAATAAGGGCCGGTAAAGGCCAACAAGGATGTTCTTCTGGGACAGAAAAGTTACCACTTTCAAAGGCAACATCTCATTCTCCTGTTCCCAGTACTTCACACCTTTGTGATTCGCCAGTTCCAAACTCTTCAGACGTTCAAAGTGAACATGTCCAAAAATCCTGTAGTTTTACTCAAATCTTAAAGACACCTGTTCTGAAGACTAAAGCGAGTGGTAATAGGAAAAAATCAATAAATTACAAAGCGCAAACGCAAAAGAGAGATTTGTTAAGCAACAAACCGGAAAACACCAGTGCAAATAACGTGGACAAAAAGAAAATTATCAATTTAAAAAAGAAAGACAAGGACGAAAAATGGTTTTGCACAGTATGCAATGAAGACTTTGTTGCAGACATGCGTTGTTGCGCAATGTGCAAATGTTGGGTCCATGAAAATTGTGTTGGACTAAGCAAGGACACAGAAATTTTTGTTTGCCCTAATTGCGAGCCTTAAAATTTATTGTTTTGTTTTTGTTCAGACTGATTTTGTTCAGTTTTATATTCAAAAATTTTGTTCATTTTTTTATTCTGAATTTACTTAGTTTTTTATTCAGCTTTTGTTACTTTTACTATGTACTCCTATCTAATCTAAAAAGTTAATAAAGCCTTCATTTTTTTTTAATAACACTTGCAGTGGGCCTTATTTTCCGCCTGTTCGGTAAATAAGGCCCAAAAACATTTTTTCTTCAATCACTTCAATTGACCAATATTATTCTGAATTTGTGGTAAAAATTTTGGTTTCTAGTCACTAATACTATAAAGAACATAATTCCAAAAAGAAACATTAAAAAATACATGGTTTGAATTTTTTAAAAATTAAAAAACGTTAGGTGGGCCTTATTACCCACCGGTACCTTATAGTCGCAGTAAGCGATTTTCTCAAAACTGTTTCAACTGACCCCAGTCTCCCCTAAATTGAAAGTTTTGATTAGTTTCTTTAAGATTAACACACTATATTATTCTTTAAACTTGTGGTCCCTGATAAGAACAAAAACTCAGTGATCCCTGGTCAAAAAAAGGTTGGGAACCACTGGGTTAACGAGATGTTTAATTAAACTGGTATACACGACAGAAAATACAAAGAACGTTTCTACCTAAGAATATTATTTTCATTTTATAATCTTATTTTTCTGTAGGGTAAATACCAGTGTCCTAATACTGCCAGTTATTGGTGATCGTAGCTTACTTCGGATGTTTCCAGCACATTTTATGCCGTTTTCTTAGCTCAAATTGACCCTAAAGAGAAAGCACTTCGACGATGTGGAAGACATTCTGTGGAATGAACCGCCGAACTGAACTCACTTCACTGCGGCAACAGGCTTTCCAGGACTTATATCGTCAATGTCAATGGTGCGTAAAAGTCGAGCGTGATTACTTCAAAGGACACTAGGGATACCTTCCGCTATGTATACGTCACATGCTGTTCTTGCTCGGCCCCTTTTCAAAAGCTTATTATGTAGGTACTCATAATGACACATATAGTACCTCTCCCAATATAGTGAAGCAATGCTTATGTTTAAAAATTCCACAAGCACAGCTTGGGATTCGTACTTAGCTACTACAAGCAGTAATTTACCAAGACACTCATCTAAAAATACGACAATAAAAAAAATGTGGAGAAAAATGTTTTTCAGGGGATCAGCCTCCGAAAGATTCATTAATATGTAAAAAAAACAAACAACCTGAGAATGTATAAATAATTATAGGAGTACATAAGATGGGTGTTAATTGGAACAAGTTGAATAATCTTAAGTTATTCCAATGATGCCACTATATTGGCCAAGAACAATACAAGCTGATGGAAATGCTCCTACTGATCTTTGACGTAAGCCAGGCGTTAGAACTGAAAATAAACTTAGAGAAAACCAAGTTGACAATTGTGGATACAGGTAACGCCCTTCAAATACACAATTTATCACAACAAATTCAAATAGTCCAACTATCTCGCATCATTCATTTCTAGTCATGTTAATTATGAGCCAAAAATTAGTTGATGCATAGCTGTAGTCAATCTTGTAAAAATTTGATCGGATAAACAAATTACAAAAAACACAAAGATGGACCACTAGTCTTCCAGATATTTTTGGACCACAAAAACATCAGACAGACACCAAATCGATGCCTTCGAGAAGTGATATTGGAGGCGAATGTGGCGTATTCCCTAGATGACAAAAAGAACAAACGCTTCGATTCCATATGTATTAGACATCCAGATTATCCACAAAGCAGCAACATAGCATTGTACAATAACCTTGAATATGTTGTTCGCCGCGATGAGGTAAGCCTTGTAATTAGTTGCCCCGGAGTCAAAATGTTAAATGCACGGAAAGCTCTTCTTAAACGAAAGTTTTAAAATGCAGACTCCTGTTTTCATTCGTTTGTCACAAAGTAAGACCAATTAGCATGAAGTTCTTAAACACCAATTGCTGATTACATGACGAACGTTGTACTAGCATTATTTTCGCCGACGAATATCACTGTTGATATCTACTCATTCTGCCTTCCCTTAATAAAAGACAAACACTTTTTTTTATTGGTATAAAAATACACAAGTATACAACAATTTATTAAAATATCTTTAAATATGTAAACAATAATAAAGTTTTCTTGTAGTAGTCTATTTAGATGTTATTTGTGGAAAATTTTTATATGCAAACTGTTGTAGAGCGTTAGCTTACTTAAATAGCAACAAGGTTGTATTTTTTTATTTACTTTGACATGAAACTATCAAAAATATACAGAGTTAACCGTAGATTTATATATTTTCACTTTGACATAGTGGCAGGATTGCTTAAGCGATGTGCCTTAAGGCAATCTATTGAGCAAAATCTATTACCCGAATATTCAAATGGTACCTGACCCGATATATCTGCTGCACACAAAAAGCAGCGAGAAATCACTGTTCTGGACTGACTCAGGATTCTTCTCTCTGCTGCTAAGGCCCTCTGTAAACAAAAGCAGTAAGTTTATACAAAGTCAACATAAAATCCTAAGCTAGGACGTACATAATGTAAGAAATAAATAAGATGATTGTCTATTACATAAGTTAATAAACTTCACATTAGGATCTACTAACTTTAGAGCCCACGACATAGATAGTCAGATGCTTTACATGCTTGGCTAAGAACGCGTACATGTTTATTGTTGAATTATGAAAATTACGGTGACGACAGGACCAATCACGGACAAACTGCGCCCGATCAGTGATGATGAAAACGTAACGCACACACGTAACGCACACATGCAGGAAGACACAACACGCATTTACGTATAGGGATTTGACATCGGTCGACCTTAATTACATTTTCTTCCACTAAAAATACGTTTCAAGTTGCTCCAACAAAAGTGCATTGAAAATGGATCACTTGAGTATTTTAAACGGTTAAAGGTGTATAAGGTGAAGTTAAAGTGAGAGTTGCTAAAAGTCAAAGTTTCAGCAAAAAAGTTAATTTATAAACGCAACAGAGCAGAATGTGAACAGTCGTGTAAACCTGCAATAAAATAAAACGCTGTGATCAAGGTAAAACAAAATAAAACGCGACGTTGCCAGGTTTACTTTAAATCTGCATCGATGAATAGTATGGGACAAGGAAGAGCCAAGGTAAACGGCATAGGCTGCATTAAAGATTGTCAAAAAAGAAGAAGGGGAAATAAAGAAGATCAAACAACTATTTTCCAAAATAGAGATCTCCACTTAGGCAAGAAAATGATGCCAAGAAGGTTTTTATATACACAAAGATTTTATGTGGAAAAAGAAAATCAAATCCAGTTTTGAAAGACAAAAAGGGACAAATACTAATAACTGCAGAACAACAACTTGAACGTTGCGTGAAACACAAAACAACTATGAATATTAAGAGATGGAATTAACCCACCACCATAAGCAGTAATTCTGAAACCTGGAAACGATCAAATCCACCGTCTAGTGAGGAAATTGCCAAAGCAATACGACAGTCAAAGGCAGGAAAAGCGACTAGAATTGATCAGCTGACAGCAAAAATGTTGAAAGCAGATGTACCAACAGCTGTGAAAATACTGGAGCCTCTAATGAAAAAACTATAAGAGGATAAATTTCCTGCTGATTGGAAGGGGTTAATAGTACAAGTAACCAAGAAAGGAGACTTACAGAACTGTGATAACTGGATAATAAAGTGTAATAAATATAATCTTTATAAGATTATTATTGTTTAGGCTTTGTTTACAGACGGTGCCATTGTTGTACAGTTATATAAATGGTTATCCATAGCGACGTAAGGAGAGTTGTTGGAAAATAAATATATGAACGAATTTGTTTTCACTCCTATTTCATATACTCACTAGAACACTGCAATAACTAAAAGGTTATGGGCCCAGATCACAGAGAATAGTGATTTGGAAGCTAAAGCAAGAAGATAAATAAAAAAATGTTTTTGGTAAAAGGAAGGTTTGACATTTAAGAAATGTCACATTGTCACATCGGGTTTTACTTACTTGATCTGCGTATGGAAAGTACAGTGATGGTATTTAGAATGGACAAGATTAGATCCCTAAACAATCAGAAAATTGATGGGAAAAATTTTCAACTTTGGAAGTATCAGATTGAGATAAGGTATTGCAGATTTGGTTAATGGAAGAACAGAACGTCCAGCAGAAACGTCCGATGCCAAATTAAAGAAAAAATGGGAAGACCTTAATGCAATAGCAATTCTTTTAATATCAATTTCAATAGAAATTGGTCAGTTACAGTCATGTGAAACTGCTCCGGACATTTGAACAAGACCCAGACGGTTAACACTGGACAACTACTTTTCTTGCTGAGGGTGGAGCGGACATCAGGAGGCTCAAAAGTCATGGAGGATAGCGATCAAATACGACTCCAGAAGGATATATAGAAGAAAGCATTAACAATAAAATGACGACTTCAAAAATGATTTTTAATCAGCCATCATCGGCAGACAGTGGATGCCAGAATCCATCATATTTTGTCCTAGAACCTACTGAATTACAGTTGGCTCCTGCATGTAGCAATTCATAATTTTCTACATCAAATGGAGGAGTTAATCAAAAGGTTTTATCAAAATTCATCACTATCATTTAATGATTTACAGCTACAACAGTGTACACGTGTAAGTTTCTCTAACGTTAATAGTTGTACGTTTAATATTTATTCCGATAAATAATTAGTAGTTGTTTATTTTTTTTTGTTATAAAGAAATGGTTGCTATAAAGAAAATAAATTTCTAATAAGGAAATGTAGTCCATTTCCATTGAGTGTCCGAAAGAAAAAATACAGTCATTTTTTAAAACTGAATTTGCAGCAGGCCTTGGATAGCCTGTATCAGTTGGCAGTACTGAAGTGCATTGTCAGTCTCTATATCAAATTCGAGGTTAGTAGGTTAGGTTTTGTTTGTCATTTGACAAACACCGACGCACAACTTAAGGTCTATTCACACATATCAGTGCCGTGTCAATTCCAGGTCAGTGACATCTGTGACGTATCATTGAGGCCAAGCACACATATCCGTACAGTTTGGTCAGTTTTCAGTCAGTGATTTTCCAAATGGCAATGTGGACGATTAGGGAATTGGCAATGATTGCTATAATTTTGGATGAAGAGGAAGTGCCGCATGCAAATAAGCGAAAGTGGTCACATGAGGCATTAAAAAAAGAGAAAGTGAAGGATTTATTAATTGAATTAATTGATGATGGAACGAATTTTTTGGAGTATTTTACAATATCTGAAACTGTTTTAACATACTGCTTCCTATCTTATTCCAAATATTGAATTTCAAACGTGTGGCCATATATTTTGGATTAGATAGATCATAAAGAACAGGATAATTCCGAATCAGTTCTATAAGTTGTTCGTCATTCATATTCACAAAATACGCACAAACAATTGACCAATTATACACCCAAACACGTCTGTGAAATGGCAAAAATATCGTCGGTGACAATATATAAAATCACAGTACGGAAGCTGCACTGACACTGAGGACTAAAATACGGCACGGTGCCGGACATGTGTAGATGCGCCGGTTAAATTCATAGCAACGATATTATTTTCACGGAACTGAGCGGACACGGCACTGACACTGCACTGATATGTGTGAATAGACCTTCAACCTGCAAATCACGAATTTGACATAAGACTGACAATACACTTCAGTACTGTCAACTGATTCAGGCTATTCAGGGCCTACTGCAATTCAGTTTTTAAAAAAATCACTCTGTATATGTAAAGGAGTTCATTTTCACTCCTGCTTCATATATTCACTATATTCACTAGCAGGGCCGTAACTAGGTATAGGCAGAGTAGGCCTCTGCCTACAGGCGCAAGCGGCAAGGGGCGCCAAAATGGCACTGAAAAAAGTTCTTTAGTACTAATAAAAAATAAATAAGCAAGTGGCCAATTTTGCAAATAAATTAATTTGTAATATTGACGATTTAGTTCAAATAATGCTAATTATAATAGTGGGAATTGCTCCCAATCTGGTCAATACATTACATTGCCTTGTACAATTTGCAAAGGAAACATTATATGTCTACCAGATTTATTTTATAGTTCTTACTTATATCAATCAAAACATTAGAATTATTAGCTTATTAGCCCACCGCATAAGTGGCCTTATTCAAAATATAAAAATGTTTCCATTTTTAAAACAATATAATACAACAGTGGCGACAAACTAACTTAAATTTTTAACAACTGTTGGACCAGGACCACTGATATTACATATACATTCACTGCTTTGGACTCATCGCTGATACAGCTGTCCATTGTAACAATCAGCAGAATGCCACACACCGATTTTGAGAGCTTACTTGTTCCACTACTATGGTATTTTTCGCTACAATCACTTTCCCGGTAGAATTTGTTCAATTTAAAACACTTCTGCGACCTTACACGATGGTAAATTTATTTTTAAAAAAAAGAATTATCATGCCGACAAAAAAAGCTTCGCGTTTTAAATATATTGATCATTTCCTTGTAGAAGCCAGACTGAAACTAGTACAAATAGAACCATGTAAGGAGGTTATCAAAAAAGAAATAAGATATGAAACCATTAAGAGCTACAAATTACAAGTGGAAGAAACTAGGAGGAAGTACTCAACGATGTTAACTCAAGAAATTCTGAATACTTAAGCAAGAAACACTGAATTATGAAAGTGTGGAAGAACTTTGGTCCGCCTTCAAGGAACTGATAATTAAAGCCGCAAGACAGATCTGCGGAGTGGCTAAAGTCAACAGCCTGGTGGAATGTAGACATAAAGAGAGAGGTCAAGATGAAGAGACAGTGCTGGAGAAACTATCTGAGCCTGAAAGATGATGAAAGCTACCGTACATATAAAAAACAAAGAGAGAAAGTTAAAAAGATGGTTAAGGAAGCAAAGAGCAAACCATGGGAGGACTTCGAAAAAAGAATGGAAGAAAACAGTGCAGGAAATGCTAAAATGCTTTTCCGAGTCCTCAAAGGATTAAGAAAACCAAAGAAGAATGCAGCCAGAGGAATAAAGGACAAAAACGGGAAACTGCTAACAACAGAAAAAGAGATTAAAGAAAGATGGCAAGAATACTTCGCAGTGCTTCTGGATGCTCAAGTCTTACAGGAGAGCCAACAAGAAATTGAGGAGATACAGCTGGTCGAAGTAGAAGAAGCAATCCAAAAACTCAAGATCGGAAAAGCAGCAGGACAAGACGGAATAAAGCCTGAAATGATAAAATGTATGGGGGAAAAGGGCATCACTCTGCTACACAAGGTAATCAACTTAACATGGAGAACAAAGACGGTACCAAAAGATTGAAAAATGGCAGTCATAGTACCAATCTATAAAAAGGGTGATAGCTCCAGTTGCGATAATTACCGAGGAATCTCACTATTGAGTGTGGTGGGAAAAATATATGAACGGATACTTGAGAAACGAATAAGAACAAAAATAGAAGAAACATTAAGTGACAATCAAGCCGGATTCAGACCTGGACTTGGCACACAAGACTGGACTTTTAGCCTGAGGCAAATACAAGAAAAAATTTTGGAAAGCAACGGAAAGGTCTACGTTTGTGTGATTGACCTGGCTAAGGCATTTGACAGCGTGGAGAGAGAGGGAATATGGAAAGTGTTGAGAAAAAGAGGATTGGAAAACAACCTGTTAGAGGCAATTAGAAGCACATATGATGAAACAAGAAATCTAGTGCGAGTTAATGGCTTATATACAGATGAAAGTAAACAAAAAAACCACCATTAACCCCATTACTACTCTACTACCAAAACGTCGGAGGCATTCGTACTAAACTAGATAACCTCAACAATGTGGCACGCGGTAATTATGATATTATTGTACTGGTAGAAAGCTGGCTATCAGATGCAATTAATGACTCCGAACTCAATCTAACTAATTATACTGTGTTTCGTATGGATCGCAATAACCTTACAAGCACCAAATCAGGAGGAGGTGGCATAGTCATAGCCATAAGAAGTAATTTAGAAGGTAGTCTTATAAAAATAAATGAAGTCAGCATAGAACAGCTGTTCGTACTTTGCAAATACGGGAATGAAGCGTTTATTATAGGTGGAGTATATATACCACCACAATCAAATGCTGCAACTTACTCGCTCCACTGTGATTCAATCGAAGGAATATTTCAAAATTACCCTTCTCATAAACTACTAATCATTGGTGACTACAACCTCCCAGAAGCCACCTGGTCAAACGACGAATATGGCATCAATGTAACATGTCCTCAAGGTTCATCCGCCATGGTTCTAGGTCAGTGCTTTGGATTCTTTCAAATGTGTCAAGTTAATGCCATTCCTAATAATAGAAATGTCTTTTTAAACCTAGCTTTTAGTAACTTTAAGGTTATTGATATTTCGAACTCAGCTGATCCTATTTTTCCAAATAGCCAGCACCACTTGGCTTATGATGTTGTTTTTGTCGTGGATAACAGTGATCATAACAATAATAATAACTTGAGGTTAGATGAATATTATTATGATTTTAGAAACACTAATTATGAGGCGCTTAATAATTATCTAAATACTGTTCAATGGAATACTGTCCTTAATGGTACCGATCTTGATCAAGTAATTTGTGAATTTTATGAAATTTTAAACATAGGTATAGCCTTATTTACTCCACTCAAGCGCTTCAAATCATCCACTTTTCCGAAATATTTTAATACAGAATTTAAAAAGTTAGTATTTGAAAAAAAGGTAGCTCACAAACTTTATGTAACTACGAAAAATGATGCTGATTATTTGCTATTTGCAAATCTAAGATCAAGGTGTAAAGTATTGTCGAAGTTGTGCTACAACAACTATATTAACAAAGTAGACGATTCTCTGAAAGCCGATCCTAGAATGTTTTGGAAATTTGTAAATAGTAAGAAATCTCTACCAAGTAGTTTACCCAAGAGTATGTTTCTTGATGACGTCACTAGTTCAAACGGAGAAGATATTGTTAATCTTTTTGCAGACCATTTTGCTACAGTTTATTCGAATCATCATGCATCCAATCGTCCTGTGGCACATAATGTGGCTAACAACATTCATATCTCATGTCCTAAGCTGTCAATTACTGATGTTTATAATAAAATTGCACATCTACCGAATAGACTCACTATGGGACCTGATGGTATTCCCAATATATTACTTATAAAATGTATACATTCATTAACGGTGCCTTTAACGATTCTATTTAATAATTCATTGAAGTTTGGTGTATTTCCTACCATGTGGAAAGATACTTATATTATGCCA
The DNA here is from genome assembly GCA_940337035.1 of Agriotes lineatus. Lineage (NCBI taxonomy): Eukaryota > Metazoa > Arthropoda > Insecta > Coleoptera > Elateridae > Agriotes > Agriotes lineatus. Next base: position 153,920 of record CALNHX010001094.1, read on the forward strand.
ATTTTTAAGTCAGGTGAAAGAGAGAATGTAAGGAACTATCGCAGTGTATGTATCCAGTCCTCCATCCCCAAACTATTTGACAGTCTAGTGTACGACCAGCTAAGCTGGTCTTGCAAAAGTTTAATAATTAATGAAAAGCATGGTTTTACTCATGGTAGATCTACAGTAACCAATTTACTACTTTATCAGAACTCTATATCGGACGCCTTGGAGAATCTGTGTCAAATGGATTCTGTTTACACAGACTTTTCCAAGGCGTTCGATAGGGTTAATCATGAAATCCTAACTGAAAAACTGAGTCTGATAGGCTTTGATGAGGGACTAATACACTGGATTCAAAGTTACCTCAGCTGTCGCAAACAAAAAGTGAAGTTTGGCAATTATTGCTCCAAAGAAATTGCAGTATTATCAGGCGTCCCACAAGGATCCCACTGTGCACCCCTTTTATTTAATCTATTGGTCAATGATATCAGTCATGTTATAAATCACTGTAGTTTTCTGCTTTTTGCAGATGACCTTAAGTTGTATAAAAAAATAACATCCTATGCTGATTCAGCCTTAGTTCAGGATGATCTCAATAATTTGATGGATTGGTGTAACGAGAACCTCCTATACTTAAATACTGACAAGTGTTACGCAATAAGCTTTTATAAAATTAATAAAAGATTTTATACCTCTTATTTTATTGGTAACAGTGCACTTAAGTCTGTTGATTCTATTAAAGATTTGGGAGTGATCTTTGATAATCAGTTGAACTTCACCGAACATTTAAACACTCTTTCCATTAAGTCGTCAAAGCTACTTGGCTTCGTATTAAGGAACTGTAAAGAATTGTCTGTACCATCTATTAAAGGTGTTTTTTGTGCCTTGGTTCGTTCACAGCTTGAATATGCTTCAATGATATGGTCTCCACAGTATCAGATTCATATTAATACTCTTGAAAATGTTCAGAAAAGATTTTTGAGATTTTGTGCCTTTAAAGTAGGTAATCCTGTAATTGACCATAACTATGAAGTAATTCGAGCCGAAGTTTGTTTAACATCATTAGAACATCGTATAATGATATCAGATTTATGTTTCATGTATAAATTAATTAACTCTTATATTGATTGTCCTGATCTACTTGCCTTAATTAATTTTAAAGTACCAAACCGTGTCTTAAGGGAAAACAACTTATTTTATGTTAAATTTCATCGCACTAATTATGGCAGACATTCACCCATTGACCGGTCTCTGGAAGTGATTAATAGAAATAATTTAGATTTGTTTAAGGGCTCTTTAAACCAATTCAAATGTAACTTAAAATTACTTTAAAGTCATTGGATTGTACTGTTATATTTGTGATCTAGATGGTTGTGATTTTATTATATATCTGTGATACACTATGTATATACGTAATAATGTAAGCTTCATTCAGCTGTATTTATATAATATGTTGTCTGTTTATAAGTTTGTTTATACTGTGTTGCCAATCATTTAACATTTATCATTGTTATTTTTCAGTTTATGTGTTTACTACTGTTATTACTTTTTGTTTCTATTATATTGTGTAATGGGGTTTTCCCGTGGAATAAATAAATAAATAAATAAATAAATAAATAAATAAATAAATAAATAGATGTATTCAGAACTGACAGAGGGGTTAGGCAGGGAGGTATCCTCAGCTCACTGTTGTTTATAGTTATAATGGACGACATATCCAAGAAAGTTGATGATAAAGTAAAGGGAGCAACAGTGGGGACGAGGAACCTAAAGCTGTGAAAGTCACGGAATTGATGTACGCTGACGACCTAATTCTGTTTGCAAATAGTAAATCAGAGCTACAAAAAAGCATCATAGCATGGAAGGACGCCACAGCAAAATTTAAAATGGAAATAAACAGTAATAAAACGAAGGTAATGGTGATAGTGAGGAAAACAGAGGTGCTAGAAGTACAGGTTGAAAATGAAAGACTAAAACAATCAAATAAGCTTAAATAGTTGGGAGCAATAATCGAAGAAAAAGGAGAAGTGGAAGACAAAGTGAACAATAGAATAAGTGCGGCAACCAGACTCCTCAGTGCTTTAAACCGTGTCTTCATTGCAAAGAAAGAAGTGTCGAAGCAAACTAAAATAAAAGTGTTTAACTCTGTGTTTGTACCAATTCTAATTTATGGCTGCGAATCCTGGGTAACTATGAAGAGGCAAAAGAGCAAACTACAGGCCTGTGAATTGAAATTCCTAAGAAAAGTGGCTGGAGTTACTAGACAAGATAAAATCCGGAACGATGACATAAGAAAACGTTTAGGGATGGAACCGGTACAACTAAAAATCGAAAGACAACAACTCAGATGGTTCGGACATATAGTAAGAATGGCATCAGTTAGAAAAGTAAAACTACTGTGGGAAATGGGCTCGGACAAGAAACGAACAAAAGGAAGGCCAAAGAAAACGTGGAATGGGGAAATTGCAAGAATAGTGGCGAAAAAAAGTAGCAGCTGAAGACATGCAGTGTCAACAGTGAAGGAGAGGAAGAGATGGAAGCTTTTCTGCAAGTAACACCCGTCCAATCCCTCGACACCTAACAGTAGAAGGAGGGCAGATGAAGTAAGTAAGTAAGTAAACAATCTGACAATAGCTACAAAACTTTTAGCTAAAAATCAATGGCGTACCAGATTTTTCTAAAATAAGGTATCTGAGGTCGGCCCGATGCACGCCACTGGTGGCAATAAATTAAATTTATTTTGACTGAACAATGTCACTTTATGAAATACTAACCTACACCAAATGTCATTAGAATACCTCTAGTCGATTTCTAACATTTGAAAAACAAAAAAAATTGTTTAAAATTCAACATCCTGTATTTTGAAAACGAAGCCGTTTAGGTCTCGTGTTTGTATGAACTTTTTATCTTAGAATTGATCAAGAAATCATGCCTTAAAGTTTGTCTACGTACTTAATTAACACCCTGTACACAGATTGATGGCGGAAAATGTGAACATAGACAGTCCAATGTGCTAGAATACAGTTTATGGGCTTTGTATGCGTTAAGACAGAAATAGACCTATATGATTTAAAATCTAATATTCTAAGATTCACAGCCGTATTCATAGTCGTTCGCCAGCGGCTCGCCGGTGAGTCACCGAAGTTTCGTTATGAATAGTATGTTGGCGGCACTGTACGTCTATGTCAAATTCGAGGTTAGCAGGTTAGATTTTGCGTCAATTTCTGTCAAAACTGACGGAAAACCTAACCTGATAACCTCGAATTTGGCATAGACGTACAGTGCCGCCAACATACTATTCATAACGAAACTCCGGCGACTCACCGGCGAGCCGCTGGCGAACGACTATGAATACGGGTGTCAGTGTTTTTTAAAAACAAAACACCTTCATTCTGCGAATGCTAGATGTTAATCGTATATAACACATACAAAACCCATAAACTGTATTCTAGCACATTGGACTGCCTATGTTCACATTTTCCGCCACCAATCTGTATAACACAGCACTTTAGGCCTTAAGGCCTATGGCTTCTATTTCTTTTACATGTATACAGATATACAGTCTGTTCAACAAAAAAGGCCCCGCCTTCTAGCTACTTTATTATTTATTTTAGACCCAAATCAAATGGCACATAAAAACCTACATTTTAACACTATCAAAAAATTTGCATCTTCAATTGTTTCAGAGTGGTGACGTCACATGCAATTTTTTTAAATGACACTGTATATATTTTTTTACATTTTCTGGTAGAGGTTTTTTTTCTCTTTACAACAATATAAATATTTTATGCCCTTACATAAGAAAATTTTCGAGAAAAATTAAAAAACTTTTTTATCTGTGGGAGGCCACGATACAAAACTATAAACAAAAGTGTAACTCAGAAAAACAAAACAATAAACACTTTAGATTATTCTGAAATCTGATAGTTAAAGCGTTTGGCTACTATTTGTTTTGTTTTTCTGCGTTACACTTTTGTTTACAGTTTTGTATCATGGCCTCCCACTGTGAAAAAGTTTTTGTAATTTTTCACTAAATTTTTTTTATGCAAGTGCATGAAATATTTATATTGTTGAAAAGAGAAAAAAAACCTCTACCAGAAAATGTCAAAAAATATAGTGTCATTTAAAAAAATTGCATGTGACGTCACCACTCTGAAACAATTGAAGATAAAAATTTGTTGATTGTGTTAAAATGTAGGTTTTTATGTGCCATTTGATTTGATATAAGGTTTATTGGGTCTAAAATAAATAATAAAGTAGGTGGGGCCTTTTTTGTTGAACAGACTGTATACAGGGTGTTAATTAAGTACGTAGACAAACTTTGAGGGGTGATTCCTTGATCAATTCTAAGATAAAAAGTTCCTACAAACATGGGACCTAAACTTCTTCGTTTTCAAGATAAGGATGTTGAAGTTTAAACAAAAATTACATTTTTTTCAAAATTCTGGAAAACGCCTAGAGGTATTCTAATGAAACTTGATGTAGGTTAGTATTTCATAAAGTGGCATTGTTTGGTCAAAATAAATTTAATTTATTTCCACCAGTGGCATGTATCGGGGACACCTCAGTTACCTTAATTTAGAAAAATCTGGTACGCCACCGTTTTTTGGCCAATTTGACAAGTTTTTTAGATTCATTGAAACTATACAAAAGATGTAACTTTTATTTTTTGATAGAATAAATCTTTTTCGAGAAAAACGGAAAAATCTGTAACAGCAATTTCGTTCATTGGACGTTAATGGACCTAAATGGCTTTGTTTTCAAAATACAGTTTAAAGAAGTTTTTAAAAAAATATTATTTAATAAAAAAACAATATTACAAGAGCTACAAAACTTTTGGGTAAAAAACAGTGACGTTTTTCTAAAATAAGGTACGAACTGAGGTCATCCCGATGCACGCCATTGGTGAAAATAAATTAAATTTATTTTGACCAGACAATGAATGCCACTTTATGAAATACTAACCTACACCAAGTTTCATTTTTGAAAAAAAAAATTGTTTAAACTTTAACACCCTGTATATTGAAAACGAAACCGTTTAGGTCCCATATTTGTATGAACTTTTTATCTTAGAATTGATCAAGGTTCACCCCTTGAAGATTGTCTACGTACTTAATTAACGCCCTGTATATATAGTCTGTTCAGTAAACATAAAAACACAAAGTGCCTTTGATTTCCAAAATTTCATGAGTGTACTTCCAGAATATATCTAGGAATGTAACTACCTAGAAAAAGTTACTAAAACAAATAGGTTATTTACATCCCATCTGTCATAAATGTTGTAATTAACTACTTTTTTCGTTGACCGCTTGTTAATTTCAATATTAATGAATTATTTTTCCTAAAAAGAATGGATTAATAGACGTCATTAATACACTGTTTTTGATTAATACACTCTTTTTCATTAATTAACTGTTTTTGTGATTTTGACGTTTTGATGATATTTTGCATGGAGGTTAGTTGTATTAATCAAACTTTTCGCCACAAAAAAAAAGATTTTGCGGTCAACGAAAAAATTTTGTAATCAACTCGTTTTTTAATGGGCGATTAATAATCGAAACTGTTTAAAGCACGAACGAGCGATAGCCTTCATTAACACACTTGCTGGTTAATAGTTATTTAACCAACAAGTGTGTTAATGAACAAACGAGTTGATTACAAAATTTTTTCGTTGACCGCAAAATCTTTTTTTGTGGCGAAAAATTTGATTAATACAACTAACCTCCATGCAAAATATCAAAACGTCAGAATCGCAAAAACAGTTAATTAATGAAAAAGAGTGTATTAATCAAAAACGGTGTATTAATAGATCTATTAATGCATCCTTTTTTAAAAAACAGTTAATTAATGAAAAAGAGTGTATTAATCAAAAACAGTGTATTAATGACGTCTATTAATCCATCCTTTTTTAGGAAAAATAATTCGTTAATATTGAAATTAACAAGCGGTCAACGAAAAATAACTATTAAGGGTATTATACAAATACTGTGTTGGATACTATTGACGTAGCGGTTATTAATAGGTATTTTTATTACATTTAAAACTTCAGATGGGAATGTCTAAAAAATATCTACTTTGACACTGAAAATCAGAAATATTAATTGTCATTTTAAAATTCAAATCTGCCTGTATACAGGTGTGGAAACCTTTGCAAAACAAAATACAGTACAAAAATTATATGCACATGCCAACTTCAAAAAATTTAGATGTTTTCGTGTTTACTGAATGTCCTAGATGTTAGTTTTTTTTTAATACTGAACCATGTACCTACTCCCATATTTTTTGCAAGCAAAATGTATAAATTAATTACATTCTTTTGGATACTATTGGGAATTTTAGGAAACCAATGGTCACATATAAATTACAAATTAGCAATGGGCGAGCTATGTTATTGCGAGCACAAGCAGATTAAAATTTTTTTCAAGTCTTCTATTATTGTAATTTTATAATTTTGTAGAATTTTCATTTGATTAAATTACTAATTCTGCAAACTTGATAAAGGGATTATAGATAACGCTCACTAATTAGGTTCCATTAGTGTTTTGTGACGTGGTACAATTTCTGCTTAACTTGAAAGAGGTTCTGCAAATTTCAGTAGTAGGTACTTTAAAAATTGTTTTTGCATGTTTATGATCAATAATAATTGTTGTATATTAGACTGTAATTTATAATAATTATAAGTATTTTCGAAAGTTAGGACAAGCAATTTTCACAGAAATGTTCATATAATGTAGTGTTAAGAATTTTTTCAGGACAATAATATTGCAGTAGTTATTTATAATTAGTGATACTTAATAACATAGAGTATGTATCGGTATCGGTACACATAGTAGTCAGATATCGTACACTGCACACAGGCTACAACTTTTGGTAGTTCCTATTATAAGACATTTAATGCTCACAAAACTCTATTCAGCAACTGCCCCAACAAGCTATTATAACCTAAACACGATACAAATTGAACAAGTAATAAACTATGGTTCGATAACTAAAATGCAACAGATTGAAGGACGAGTTCAAAATGCCGAATAGTAAATTTTAAAGAATTTATGAATGACTACTGAAGCAAATGTAACACTATACAAATATCGATATGTCCGTACGTACTAATGTATTGATATACCAGGTGACCAGTTCCAAAACCGAATATAGCAAACGAATGGCATATCACAAGGTTACTAGAAACATTTAATTTAAAAACCAAGGTTGCCTAGATCAGACTTTAAAATTATAGGGGCGGGGAAGGCTGAAAGTCTTTAGACAACAATTAAGTTAGTTAGACTTGTTTACTAAAAATTAGAAACTTGCTATGTTCGGTTTTGAAACTGGTCACCTGGTATATATGGATCTATCGATAAGTATCTATACGTAGTGATTTATCCATATGTATGGATCGGTATCAAGCTATCAATAAATATCAATACGTAACCATCTATCGATATATATTGGTATGTGAAAAAACCTGGAAGAATTAAACTAAATATTGACACATTGATATATATCAATATTTAAAAGAAGTAGGTATATTGATAAACGATATATCTTTATTTTTGTCTAACCCTATCCACTACAACAAGCATTTTTTGTGTCTTTACTACATACAGTATAAGACCAACATTACTGAAGTCCTGTTTGCTTAACAATATTGACAATTTTTTTAACGGCTTTGCATGTAGAAACATATATTTCTGAAAGTACGATATATCGATAGATAGAAATTTAAAAATACAAACGAGTAACTAATCAGGACTAACTGAATCAGTAACACCACAAGAAACAATAAATGTACGACAATAAGTTAACTTTGCAATTTGAATACAATCACAAACGGAAACAGAATAAAAGCCGTTCAAGTACAACCAAAATTTCATATCATTCCCAGTTAATTTAATGCTGGTTTTGCTATTACTATTACTAAAACTACTATTACTAAAAGTGGTTGTCTTGTAGTGTACGTCACCCACTTTGAACTAGCGTACTTAGAGGTACAGTGCCTTTATATAGACAGTGGCGACAATACAACTAAGCCACACCCCCGCCGCCATATTTAGGCCAATTTCTAACGGGTGTTCATTTAAATCCGTAATCAGAGTCGACTGTGATAGGTGTTTTACGTTTGGCAGTATTGAAAACATTCGAGATTTGCAGGTTAAGATTTGCGTCAGTCTGCGTCAAATAACAAACAAAATCTAAGCTACTAACCTCGAATTTGACATAGACTGACAATACACTTCAGTACTGCCAAACGTATAACACATATCACAAGCGATTTAGCCTAAACATGGCGGCTGAAACCACGTGATCTAGGGAGCCAATCAAAAATAGGACACCCCATTGTCGCCACTGTCTATATAAAGGCACTGTACTTTGAGCCAATAATGCTGGTGGGATTGAAATTTGACAATATTTTTTGTACAAAGGTACAAATTTAAATTAGCTGCAGTTTAAGATTTGTGTTATACTTAGTACAAACATTCTCGTGTAATGTAAAAAATGGGTCCAACACGAAGGTTAATTTATCTCTCTTTCCTATATTATTGGTTCTAGGAACGGTAGTTCAAAGTGGGAAACGTACACTACAAAATTACCCTAAAAGTGTATTAATAGTGCCAAAACCACTTTCTGATCTTGTTAATATACACATTTTAAACAAATCTGAAAACTGAAAATGTCAGTGTAATAAAATAAAACTTCCCAAAGCAGAATGTGGACCGTGGCAACAGCAATGTTGTGCATTTCTTGTAACCAAGTTTTAATTTCTTACCAAGTAAAAGATCCCCATACATGAGCTGCTGGAATACTGTACCTTACATATTTTCAAAACAAATAAATGTAACCCCTTAATTCTATATAATTATACCATAGATAACCTGGTAATTTAATCTTAATACAATGGTATATATTACAGCTGCTAACTAACGAAAAATCTATCTGCTACTTATTATTTTAATCTGTAACTTACTTGTGCTCCTTTGGCAAATACTGGTAGCAGAAATATTAGTTTTTAACAAAACGTACAGCTTCAACCACGCTTGCAATCTCAAAATAACCTCCAAGCCACCATAAATGATTACATTTAACTACCCATGGGATTTATTCACTTATATAGGTACTTATAATTTAAAAATAAATAAAACAATGCATTGATAAGATTTGCTGAATCAGCGTAATACTTGATTACCCTTCATTAGAGGTTTATGGGGGATTCCCCATCCAGAACAATACCCTACCCGTAACCAGGACCGTAACAGAAAATTTAAGGGGTGTACAGCATAACTGTTACACAGCTTACAGAATCTAGATTGACTCTCAAGGTAGGCCATGAAAGGCGCTGCGCTGTGATCATATTTTTTTATTTCACTGAATGGGCATTATGTGGAAAGAAGTAATTGTCAAACATACAGAGTTTGGTTATATTTTAAATGACAAGTAATCAGTAGCGGTAGGTAGAGGGATTTCGTTTGCGCAGTTATATACTAATGTCATATGACAGTTTCTTTGTGTTTTAAAGTGTGAAAATTGCTGTTGCTGTTTATGTTGTTGATTCTGTTATTTTGTTATTGCTATTATTATTGTTGCTACTTTTGTGTGTGTTGTTAATTCTGTTTTGAAATGCGCCATACCACAATGTTGAGTACGCCTCTGATTTATTGCGTCATTTAACTTAAATTAGGTTAACAATTTAATGTCAATATGATAGATGTCAAAAATGTTACCAACACAAAACTTGGAAATTACTAGCATACATAATACCCAAGAATAAGTTTATTCTTGGATAATACCCAATACACAATAACAAAGTAACGTAGTTAACTATGGCATTTTCGACAAACTTCATTTTTTTGGATCCCCAAATGTCATCGTTTGCCTTACTCTTATCTTATATAGGTACTCTAGGTGACACATACTAAGAGAGACAACTCTGGCCTTGTACGTTATCATTTATTTTTGGAACACTAATGGCGGCTGACATTTGCGTTGTCTCAACCCTGATACTATATAGCAGTGGTCGCCAACCTCTTCAATGTGTTGAGCTACTTGTTAATTTTGGAATAAACAGCGAGCTACCCACACGGAAGCCACGTAACGCAACGTAAATGAAATAATCCACAGTTAATTTATCATTATATGTATTTATTTTACTATTTATTTAACTGGTAATACATAATACATAGGTACTAATAATAACTACATTCCTACCTACCAAACGAAGTTGTTTGAAAAATAAACACAAACTTTTATCCAGCCACAACGGCATGTCACGTAAGATTTAAAAATAGTTAATAATAACAACAAAAAAGTAACGCACTATCATGAACATAAACATTGAAAAATAAAAAAGCACGTTCAATGAGAAGGCTGACACTCAGACTCATCGATATTTTTTTTAATGTTTGCAGTATAATTTGATACAGCCATTCGAATACAATTATCCAAATGTTCATCTGTAAGTCGATTGCGATATTTGTTCTTAATAAACTTTATATTGGAAAAAGAAGATTCACACAAATAGGTTGAACTGAATAATGCTTTCACTTTCAAGGCAACACGGCATAGAACTGAATATTTGTCTTTACTTACAATAGGCCAGATACATTTGGTACTTGAGACTAACGATTTTAAGGCTAAATCATTTTGAAAATCAATTACTTCCATTTCTGTTGCAGCGATGTCTTCGCCAAAGTTCTGCATAACACAAGTTGCAAACTGTTGGATATCAATTTCCATAAAGGGTGAAACAACAAACTGCGCTACTAAAGCCATTTCGTTGAAATCCTTAAAACGATTTTTGAAGTTATTCTTCAGGGTAGAAACTATTTCTACATGATATTTGCTGTCATAGGGTTCTAATGGATTTTGAGATATTTTTTCTGAAAGAATAGGAAAATGTTTGGCATCGCTGTTAATTAGGTTTTGTTCCCAAAACTCCAGCTTTTTGATAAATGCTTTTATATCAGAAATCATTTCTGCTAGTTCTTTGTCTCTCCCCTGAAGCTGCAAATTAAGTTCGTTTAATTTCTCGGTAATGTCCACGAGAAAACCAAAATCTCTAAGCCAGATTGAATTTTCTAGTTCCGGAGTCGGTTCATCGCGTTTTTTGAAAAATTGAACTATGCCAGATAGGACATCATTAAAACGTTTCAGCACCCGTCCTCTACTTAACCATCGGACTTCAGAGTGAAGGAGTAGGTCCCCGTATTGACAGTCAACTTCATCGGCCAAGGTTTTGAATAATCTTCTTTGTAACGCTTGAGCTCTAATCTTGTTCACAATTTTTACCACCAGTTTCATAACGTTGTTTAGTTTCAGGAAATTTCCACATAATGCTTCCTGATGGATAATGCAGTGGTAAGAGAGAAATTGCGGAAAAGTTTCATCTTTACGACATAACGCCACCAGACCCTTATCAAAACCCACCATAGCTGGAGCGCCATCGGTTGTCAAGCCTACCATTTTCGATATTGGAATTTTCTCGGAAGAAATAATATTTTTTAAATGAGAAAACAACTCCTGTCCAGTAGTGTGTCCTTTCAGTGGAATAAACTTCAAAAGATCTTCTTTAATCGTAAAATCACTAAAAACCATCCTGACGAACACGGCCATCTGGACAGTGTCAACGACATCTGTTGATTCATCCAGTTGAAGTGAAAAATAAACACAGTTATCTAAGTCAGTTCTTAACTGTAAAAAAATATCATTGCTCATTACTTCTACACGTCTCATCACTGTATTAGCAGAAAGTTGCATAGATTTTATAGCTGAAACTATCTCGTCTTTGTTTCTAAAGTTGGCAAATAACGAGTCAGCAGCTTCTAAAAACGCCTGTTTTATCATTTCCCCGTCTTCATAAGGTTTCTTTTTTTGTGCAATTATCTGGGACACACGGTACGATGCTTCAGTTGCAGCCTTATTTTTGTCGATTGTTCTTAAAAATATTGATTGTTGTCCAATTAACTGCCTTTTTAACTGTTTCAGTTTCTCCTTTCTGGCGGCAGAATGTAGTGGGAATGATTTTTCAAAATTAGAATGTACAGTTTTATGATGTCTCTCAATATTTCCTTTTTTAGCAACGGAGACCGAAGTATTACATAACAAACACACATTTTTATCTTTAACTTCTGTAAAAAAGTATTGTTCTTCCCATTCCGAATGAAAGTGGTATGTCTTTACCTTCTTACAACTGCTTGCCATAATATTATTTTTTGTTGTTCACTACTAACCCAACCGCTGGACGTTGGTTACGCGTTCAGTTTTAAACTAAGCGCAATGTCGCCGCGCCGTGCGTATTTATCCCCTTCAAAGCAATCCAGATCGTTCTCGAACACTAACGCACTGGTCCGGCTGGTCGGTTCTAGCCGATTCTAGCCGATTCTAGCTTGATGGCGTCAGCGGCAGATCGCTCGCCGCAACGTTGCCGCTGTTTATGTTTAATATTATGACAATTAGATTTTTTTGTGGAATTTTAGGAAGCTTCTCTGATTTTGTATTTTCGTTGTGAGAGCTACCAGAATTGCCCCCGCGAGCTACCGGTAGCTCGCGATCGACAGGTTGGCGACCACTGCTATATAGGAACTCTAAGTTATCTTATTCTCTATTAAGGATCAGTGTTTCAGTGTATATGCACTACATACTTCTACAAGTATTGCGCTGTATCGAAAACTATAATGAGGTCAGACTGTTGTCGGTGGCTCATTCAGCGGCAAGAAAGGCTGGGTGCACGTCTGGTGCCTCCCGTGGAAGAAACAGTAAGGAAAGAAGTTAGGGCGGTTTACAATCTTCGTAACAGTAAAATTACTGCGGTGTCGGATTGTGAACTGCTTAGAAAAATACAGTGGGACAAGGAGTCGGCCTAACCACGATCTTACTAACAGTTAAGATAACTGCGATGTCGGATAGTGATCCACCTAGCGAAATAGAGTTAGATAAAAAGTCGGTGTACATACAATCTTACTAACAGTTACGTTAACTACGATGTCGGATTGTACTTCACCTAGAGAAGTAGAAGTGAAAGAGTCGTTATGCACACAGTCTTACCAACAGTTATTATATTTGCGATGTCGGATTGTCCTTCATCTAGTGAAGTAAAAGTGAGACAAAGGATCGGTGCGCACACAATAATACTAACAGTTATCTATAATATCATTTTCCTTAATGTGTGTCTGTGGCACAAAATAAAATCTCACGTTCCGGCTTCACAGATGTTTATATTTGTTTAGGTTTTGTTTTTCTTATCTTAGCGCTCGGCTCGGAGTTTGACCTTTCGCGTATCCTATTTCACGTGCGCGCCGATTCAAGACTCGCAGCGCGTAGTGCGCGGTTTGCTTGTGTTATTATAATTGCGGTGTCGGATTGTGTTCCACCTAGTGAGGTAAAAGTGAGACAAAGGGTCGGTGCGCACACAATATTACTAACAGTTATGTTATTATAACTGAGGTGTCGGAATGTGTTCTACCTAGTGAAGTAAAAGTGAGACAAATAGTTGGTGGTTTACAGTCTTACTAACAGTTATTATATCTGCAGTGTCAGACTGTGCTTCACTTAGAGGAGTAAGGGTTAAACAATTGTGATCTGTAACCTCTGTTCTCCGAATTACTCGTAGAGCTACCACATGCACCAGACCTGTTCGATGTGATTTCATATTTTATAGCATTACATGGGTTAATTGGAATAAATCGGAACAATCATGGCACACGTGGTATAATTAGATTCAGAAATGTAAAAAAGTCCAATAATATACAGGCTGTTCCATTTGAAAATCGAAAGTTGCTATTTCTTTCGCTAAAACCGGAAGGGAAAAAATTTACTTATATGTCAAAAATTACGTTTATTTAGTAGTTCAGTGCATACGATGCGCCAGGTTTCAAAAATAAAGAAAAAGAAGGGTGTACCATGATCTTGTTACACCCGGTATATTACGTAATTACTAGAGTCCGTAGAAATATTCCTGTATTTTTTCAAAATATAGCATAGCAAAATGGCGTTTATTTTTTCAAAATATGGCATATAAAATGGCATTTATTTTAAAATAAAGCATAAAAAATGGTAGGTATTATTTCAAAAATTTGAAATTTTAAGCCCGTGTCCCACTGTAAACATTTTTATAAACAGCTTTATAAATAGAATTTTGATAGTGTGACAGCACACAGTTTTATAAAAATATCGTCACTGAAATTTACGTTGACGGTGTCTGTATTTTGATGACGTCACGTAAAATAGTTTTACACTTTTGGAATAGAACGGTTTCTATAATTTTGATGAGATCAGGCATTTCATTGGATGTTGATGGCTAAGCCCAGCCTACTGAGAATTTGAAGAGGCATTTTATAGCAAACTAAATTTTTACAAGCAGTTAAAGGCAGTCGTGTGGTGACCACATCACATTTTTTTTTCATACTTCTTAAATACATCCTGCCTTGTAAAATATAAACCTAACAAGCAATCCAGTGAGACAAATGTCTCATTTAAAAAATCAAAAAAGGCCGTTTATCAAATAGAACGCGTATTAAATAAAAACTGTACCCAGACCTGGAAGGTGTCAAAGTGGTTGCCTAACCGATCGAGGTTTTAAGGCGTAGAGGGTCGCAGCTCCGCGTTCTATTTGAAAACCGGTCTTTTTTGTGATATCTCGAAAACCGGAAGTGTCACGTGACTGAAATTCGTTTCCTGAGCTGACATGACCATTCCAAACATATAACTTCAATAACTTTTTTCTCTATCTCTTACGGTTTGGCTGCTGAAACAGCGTCCCGGACAGACGGACAGACAAGTCTATTAGATAAAGGATATAATTAAAAAGGTATGTTTAATTTAAGTAACTGATATATCGATAATTCGACGTTAGCAGGTCAGATTTTGCGTCAGTTTTGGCACAAACTGACGCAAAATATAACCTGATAACCTCGAATTTGACATAGACTTACAGTATTGCCAATTTCAAGTAAAATTTTAGATTGCATTATGGGAAATTCAAAGCATACTAGATGTAATTCATTTTAAGACACCCGGTAGATTGAAGCGCAGTGAAAATCGGAACTAATGTTAGAATCTACCGGGTGTCTTAAAAAGAATTACATCTAATATGCTATGAACTTCCCATAATGCAATCTAAAATTTTATTTGAAATTGGCAAGACTGTAAGTCTATGTCAAATTCAAGGTTAGCAGGTTATGTTTTGTGTTAGTTTGTGTCAAAAGTTAGTGTTTATTCTTGGGTTGTACTATCAGAGATTCACACATTTTTTTGTAATCAAAATCACATTGAGGCGAAATTTTATTGTTAGCTTCATGAATTGTAATTTTACCCAACATGATTGTTGGTATAGCTGTTTTTTTCATATTTTGGTTCTCTTTTCGCTAACCTCCCACTGATCATTGTCGAAATGCTTTTCAAAAATTCTTAGTCGTTTGTAACTACAATTTTCCCTGCTGATCTTGTTTAGCCAAATTCTGTTTCTCAAACCTTCCTTTGGAACACTAGCTAAGTAAACACCATTTTCAGAGCGGCCCTTGCAACCGTGGACAAAGCAATCAGTCATGCTAAAATTAAATTATTGAAAATGGGTCAAGGGAAAAAGGAAATTAAAAAATTACATGATTATAAAAATTATGTGAGGAAAAACCCTCAAATTTCGCCACTTATTTTACAAATTGATTACGAACTGTGTGTTTTTACTAACTTTGACAAGTTTAATGTAACGTCAGTTGAATGTCGCCAATTACAAACAATCAAAAACCTGTCGACCACTTCTAAATTGCATCTAGATCTATTGTACATGCATAGGGATCCAACCAATCAAATACTGTTCCTTCATTTGCCGTACTCTTATCCTAATTATTATACAGGTACTCTAGTGTCACCTATGAATTTAATTACTTGTCACTTTGACAATGTCAAAAAATGGTTAATTTAAAGCGTTTATGAAAACTACTCTGGTAGGTATCTACTACGGATCCTAGTATATAAGTAATCTTTGAGAAAGAGTTGAGGCAACGTAAACGAAGTAGGTACAGCATTGGATTTTAGTTTTCGTTTGCCACCCAGACGCACTTTTTTGAACCGAGTCTGGTTCTACTTGTGAGCGTTCAGTTTATATTTTTCAACTATTCAGCTCTCGTTTTTGGGAATTTGTGTCAATGGATATAAAGCCCCGTTCGAATCTACTTTTGAAGTGAAAAATGCAACCCGTGTTTCAAAAACTGTAGAATAGTTATTTATGTTACAAGGCCGTGAACTAGGACTTTTTTTTATGAGAATGAATATTATTTGGCGAGGCGCAGGCCGAGCCAAATAATCATTCGAATAAAAAAAAGATAGTTCACGGCCATGTGGCATACAAAATTTTGTGTGCAACTGCGAAAAATTACCAAAATTAAAGTTTCGATTGAATCTTTACATAAAATTACATTTAGCAGTGTGTTTTGGTAGGGTAACTAGGGCTTGTGTAGTTGCTCATATATTAATAAATAACGTTCGAATTATCTAATAAAAGCTAATTTCATTCAAGATCATGACCCGTAAAAAAAAGTCTTTGTCGGCCGGTAAAAAAAAGTCTTTTGTTACGTTGTCAAGGCTTTATTTTACTATAAACAAATGTGCTATTTCACGACTCAAAATCAAGCAAAAAAAGTAACCTTTTTTTGACAGTTGCACACAAAAATAATTATTTAGGTAACTAATGTTTAAGTAAATTCCAGATACATACTTACAACTTTGCAAGATATGCTATTTAAAGAACTATCGTCAGGTAGAAATGGAACACATACATATTAATACATTTGCATCAATCAGTGTTAGACCTAAAGTCAAATAAAAATTTGTCAAATGTGACATTCTCAGAACTGGTTTCTACAGTAGCTATAGGACTTGAATCTAGCGCAATTTCAGACGAAACTGCGCATGCGCAGTGGATCACTACCAATCGGCATCTATTTCCGACTTGTGAGGGTCGCGTATTTACAGGCACTTTATTTTAAATTTTATCTAGCTTATTTTAGGAAGGACGTTTGTTTATTTCAGACATTTAATTTCTAGGGCGTACGTTTGTTTATTTCAGGCGTTTTATTTCTAGGGCGTACATTTGTTTATTTCAGGAATTGTTATTCCTAGGGCGTACTTTTGTTTTATTTAAGGCGTTTTTAGTTTAATGCAATGATAATCTGTAGCTATAGATGTGTTTGTGTATAAAATAAGTGGAAAATTATATCATATAACGGAAGCTTTCGTTTTGTTTGTTTTGCTTGCAAGCTCTAACCCAATACTGACACAGCTGTGGGTCGCCCCGGCTAATCGAAAAATTCCTATATTAGATTTATGAGCGACTATGACCCGAGGTCGAAGGGAATTTGAGAACATCCAGGCCCAACCGCCGGCTAAATTAGCTTGGGAAATTTATTGGTCTAGGATTCCAAACACGTGGCCCACGTGTCAAAAGGAGATTCTGGGAAAATATTTAAAAATGCGACGGAAAAGGAGTAAAACTCGCCGCGGGGTTTGGAGCTGAAACGGCCAATCGAAATCAAGTCTCCATAGCAACGAAATTTAGAATTTGTTGGCATTGGCGAGCGCCCCACGGCACAGGAAGGAAGGGGACTGCGAAAGATTGCATAAAACACTCGGCACAGAAGGAAAGGGTAGCAGAAGAAGCACGAAGCCTGGGGCCGATGCTAGTTCGACTAGTAACACAAAACAACATCACGACAACTCCGCACTTAATTAACACCTTACTCTATTTGGTGTAGCGCCACTGGTATTACTTTCGTTAATCGGTGAACGTTAGGCACCAACTCTTGCCTTTACTTTCCTCGTTAGCACGCAAACTGGCACAGTAAGGCCTCCTCTTTGGTCTTGTTTGTAAGTGAGCGTTGTGTAACCACTCTTTGTCTTTACTTCACTCGTTAGCACACCAACTGGCACAGCAAGGCCTCCCCTTTGGGCCTTGTTTGCAGGTGGGCGTTGCTTAACAACTCTTTGTTTTTACTTCTCTCGTTAGCACGCAAACTGGCACAGCAAGGCCTCCTCTTTGGCCTTGTTTGCAGGTCGGCGTTGCGTAACAACTCCTTGTCTCTCTACTATCTCACTAACACCACCAGGCCCTTCGTAACAAGTTTACGGCCGGCAAACGGCCCATTGGCGTTAGGCAAATAATTGTAAGCGCAGTGTACTGTTTACTTTGTCCTAATAAATAACCATCGCTTGACATGTTGTTGTTTTCTTTGGTGTAAAAGCTGGAGGTCGCCAGCCCCTATACGAACGGAGTGAAAACAGTAAATACGGAAGCCTAGTTAAAATAACTGTAACTGTCGTCGAAGCACCAGCCGAAAACAGTAAAAAAAATCACACAACGTAGGCCTATAAACAAGCAACAGGTAACCAGGGTGTGCACCGTTACAGACTTGTTTCAACTCTTATAATATTTAGGAACTCTAAGATAACTATGACGTTTCCTTTAGATGTGAGAAGCTAAGGTCTCCAGCTTCTATACAACCTGAGCAAGGTTACCATAAGTACCGCCGTCTAGAGTAATCGTCTGTAACTCAGCCGAGGCACGCTGTAATACCCAGAAAAACACAAAGCGTAGGTACATCCACAAATTAAAGCCAAACAGAGTGTGCGCCATTACAGTACCAAGGTATCTTCGAATATTACTACCGATGAGGATTCATCTGGCATACCCACTTTGCAACTGGGACAAATACAGCGGAGATTACTGTCCAGGTGGCGTGTTAAAAAATGTCAAATATTTATGTTGCCTTACCGGTGTTTTCATTGTCTCTTTTAAAATTGCTTATAATTAGTGTTAACTTGGTCCAAAATTCGCCAATTTATACAAAAGATTTATTTATAGAAAATGTCAAAAGAATGTAGTTGCTGCTACCAATCTTTACGAACGCTATTCTGATCGACAATGCTGTTTTATAAATTATTTTTCCAAATTGAAACAAAATTGATTTTACAATTTTTCGTTAATTGTAGTTTTGGTTGTATTAGTCGCACATTTAAATATGTGTATATTCTTTAATAATGGTAGTATTGAATGGTATCTTGGTACCAAAATAGTTCCATTTGAAAAAATTTACTTTTATCCCAAAAACCATTTTGAAAAACTTTGTTTGGTCACATAATTAGTATTTCCACCGTGATTTCGATTTTTCTTGCATTGCATGGGTCGATTGGAATAAAACACTCATGGTAATTAAAAATTAAAAATTAAATTTAAAAAAAGTTTGACGCTTAAAATGTCACTTATGTGATATAATTAGATTCATAAAATTATGCAAAATCCAATAAATAATACGTGTTCAGGTAACTTTTTGGGTGAGATAATGATCTTCTCATTTTATTTATATACTTCCCGCGTTCCATTTGTCGGTTGGACGGAACTGTTTTCGGGTATAAGACATTCCTGGAATTGACAATCCCGCATCAGAGGCATTTGCCCTTAGAACAGAAAATAGACAGGAAAGCGCATTTTTTTTAACTTGGCTGTAACAACTAGGCGACGGAAACGGCCATTTTGAAAACCCATGTATGACTAATGCGGTGTGATACAGGTTTGACAGTTTTGGGTTATAGTTAGTTTGAGACTAATTTTGGCTATTCTCAGACCCCAAATACCAGGACTTTGGGCATTACATTCCATCAGTAAGTATTAATATTACCTTTTACTTCAAATAGAGAGATCATTTCTCTGAACATGTCACTTGTCATACGTACTTGTACACAACAATAGTCATGGGCATAGAAGGGAACGTATAATGGGGTCATTATTTGTAATCACACAATCTGAGGAAGCAATTTAAATTACAGACAGTGACTGAAGTCACACAAACTCACATGTAGTTATAAATCACATAGTGTAAAGTGCACTTAATAAAACTGTTGAAATTGTTTGCTGCACATGCACCCTCTCGATATGATACGCCACTGCCAAAAGGAAACAACCATCCGCCATTTTGAAAACCCATTGCGGTTGCACGGATTTCTTACAAATGCGGCTTCCTGTCTTATTTTCTGTTCTAAGCATTTGCCCGAATTTGACTTTCCCGGATTTGACTTTTTGTAATTTGTGTTACGTTTCGAGTAAGGAGTTATACTTGCTTAGTCGAGATAAACGTCCAGTGCGTTCTATAGGAATTTACGTATTTTCTAGCGACGTATTCGGTCTGTCTTCTCCCTCTTTTCGCTTCACGCCTTTCGCACCCTATCTAGTAGCCAGAGCGCGTAATTATTTTGGGGGTGTACCGTGTTTCTATCGGTTGTGTTGGTTGATGTTGGAGTTAGGACGTGTCGTCCTGCATTCGGTTTTTTGTTTTGCTTTTATTGTTTGGTTTTCTTCTCGGTTTGAACTTTTCCGTTATGGGAGTAATGCAATGCATGGATCACGTGAAGTGCAGACCCTCTTCAGTACATTCTTACCGAGGTTGGAAATTCAGATAGTTGCTTTTCGCTTAGTTTTTGTTTGTTTCGATTTTTGATTTTATTTTTGTTGGTTTGTTGAATCATTGTAGAGTCGGAATTGTCCCGGTTTGTTTTGTTTAAGAGACTTCCAGGGAACTCTCTTTAAGCAAGGGGACTGTAAGGACAATTCTTCGAAATTAGTACGTTCATGTATTCCTCGCATAAGTCAAGCCCAAATTCGTAGTTTAGTGGTAAAGACTTAATAGGTCCCGAGTGGTGTAGCTTGAACAAGCGTCCACGTTCGATCAGCAGAGTTAAGCAACGCTGTCTCTGGTCAGAACTTGGATGGGAGTTCCACGGCTGCATCTCTCGGCGCCTCGTGGTACGGCTATCACGGAAAAAAGTTAGTCCCGGCGGTCATAAAACATAATGACAGTCGTTAGTGGGGTTGGAAGTCCTCATAACTGCACAGCGACGCCTATAATTGGCCTAACGGCTGTTGGCTGAGTGCGAATTAAATAAACCTTTACTCCATACGATCTTTATTTCCACCCATTTTAAATACCAGCGTTCGCAGGCTGTTTAGGGGCATCGATTCAATTTTATTTATACGTGTTCTAAAGCTTGATATGTTTCCTGCACCGGTTGCAATGGTGTAGACCGCTTATCGCATTCTTTATTGCCCGTGGCGTCTGGATGGCGCAATGAAACGCTCGGTGCTTCCACGAAAAATTTGGTCATATGCTGCGTTTGGTGCTGCAATACTTTGAATTAGGCGAAGCAAGATGTAGCGTGTCGTTGTAAAAGAGAGATGCGGATGCAGTCGTTGAACTTGCCCGCGTTTTCTGAATGCATTCTCGCCCCGGTTTCGTTGACTTAATAAGTGGCTTCTTCGTGTAAAGCGCGCACCCTCAGGGTGCGCGCTGCCCTGTTAAAAGTACCTTCGTATTAAACATTAACTATGTGCTTTCGTCAGTTTTTGGTGCCCTTTGAAGAAACTGTACTCCCGCTTTAAGTATTTAACGGTGTGCTTTTTGTCGGCTTCGGTGCCTACGGAACTGTTTGGTGTTTCGTCTAGATGTGCGTACTAGTTGTTGGGGCTAACGTGAGGCAATCAAGTTAGTGGGGTCAAGGGTCTATTACCGCGGGATTGCGAGACAAATTATCGCTACGGCGGAACATTTACCGGACTCTTAAAGGAAACCACTCTATCTTGCCAAGGCGTCTTGTCGCATCTTGCATCGTTTCGTTTCGTTACTGAAAGTGTCGTTACGTCTTTTCACACAAGGAGTATCGTCCTGCCAACCCCTGGCTCTGGTAAACATCATTGAGGACCTGTTACCGCATCCCGCAAAGACACTGTGGTTTTCCTGTCGTTCTTTCTCGTGGAACTAGCTACAATCATAAAAGTTTCATTTTAATTTCTTCTTTTCCCCATTTTTTTTAGAAATGAACAGATAATTGGTTAAAATTTGGTAGAAGTACGTATTAATAAAAGATGAAGGGGTTGTACTCGTGTAAATATTTTTGTAAATATTGAAATGGTATTAAGCCTACAACTTTCCTTTGCTTGCAGTGCAAAATATTTAACCAAGTCAATAAAGCACAGAGTTAGGATATTTTATATAATTGCAAATTTAAACAATAATCAAAGTATTAAATGCATTCGTAATGAGATGCGAGAAGGGGTAATTAGTCGGATAAAGGCACTCAAAAGTAAAGCATATGTCAGAGCTTTTCAATTTGGCTTTTGAATAATTAAAATGATACGTTTGTGCACAGATGAAACGAAAGTAATCGACACAAAAGGTTGTTATGTGCATATAAATGAGCGTAGTTATCAATAAAAGCAAAGGACAGTGAAAATTGTGAGCAATCGGACAGGTAGATGAACATAAGGATAATATAGAAAATTGCAAATAGCAATCCTAAATGTAGCCAACAGAAGAGAAGCAAGCGACGCGACGTGAAAATAATGGACTCGGATACCAGTGTATTAAAAACAAAGTGCAAAAGAATAGAGCAGTAAAATTAAAAACGTTTGTGAGTGCAAAACTAAAGAACAATACTAGTTATAAGCAAAATACAATATTTTAGATTTAAGAAAACGTTAGATTTTTAATTTGTGTAATCAAACTGTATTCTATTTGTGGTTATTATTATCAAAAATAATTTCCAATTAATAGAAGAAGATAAAAGTGGTCCATTCTATTGTCTAAGTGTCCGAGCAGTTGTACTATCGTTCGTGGGAAGTTCCGCAACGAAAAATTTACATTTTTCCAATCCGACTCCGAGTGGACATCAGCAGCCGAGCACCGGGAGTTTCCGATATTCGATTAAAACCAAAATTAGCATCGGAACCCAGAGGTCAGCAATCGGGGACATCACCGGGGTTTGCAAGAATGTCGCTGTCAAAATCAGCGGCCAGGAAAGCAGAGCATGAGGCAGAAAACCGTGAGCGTCATCTGCGTGGATCATCGAAGAAAACTTTCCAGGTAGGACCCATCTGTAATTTGAGTGTCAGCGTTCGGGAAAACTACTTATTTACGAGATTAAACCTTGCTGAAGCGGCCTATCGCTTATCCGAGGGTCCAGCTACGCCGTAATAGTCCGTAAAAGCCTAGGCGTCATTAAATTTTGCGAAATTGAACAGAATCAAGCATCATAAACAAATGAATGTCGGCGTGAGTTCTACGTCATCCTGAGAATAACGAAGGCGAAGGTCTACGTCATCCTAATAACAAAGGCGATGTTTTTTTAATTGTTGCCAAGCAGGAATATTCGAATTATTTACCTGACGCTTTCTCACATTATTTCACGATTTTAAACTTCAAATACACGCTGTACGCACAAACCATTTTGTGTTCATCTGTCAATTTACGAGGTCGTGAATTATCTACTAAGAACGAGCAACTGAACTACGTTGAGACAAATAACCTAAAATTTGGGAATATAGTGAATTTCAGAGCTCAACCTGAGATAACTAGTTTTTGTGTTCGCCGAGAGCTAGCTTAATAAATATTGCAGTTAAATAAAATAGAAAGAGGGACATTCAACCATTTATTTGTGTAATTAATTATTACATTTCATTTTAACTAGCCTTAAGTTACTGACAGGCAAAGTGAGCACAGTATACAAATATAATCTGAGAATTGTGTATAGATGGATTTGCCCTAAATTTAACTTATATTAATTTGCCAAATTAAAAATAGCCTTTGCAGCCAGGCAATTCATTATAATATATTATGCTCAATGTTAAAGGGTAGCTTAAGTAACCTGAGATGAGAATCTTAATTTGGCCGCACTTTTTCAGATAAAAAAATATGTTCATAAGAAATAACTAACAGCAAGAAAGTTATATTTATGTTATTATATGTTAAAAGCTGAGCACTTTCGAATAAAAAATTGCAAAAGTTGTGGTTATAATTTAATATGACATTATTTAAGTATTGTTTTAAATTTATTTCAAGATCATCCAAAATACCCCCTAAACAATAAAATACAAATTTATACAATGGCGGCTCGTGGAGAATTTTGATGGTAAAGCTACTCGAACGTAAAATGCATTGTCCACCCCCTCACAGATAAAAATAGATTTCAACATCCCGAGATTTAAATATTTTGCATATGGACTGGCAAAAGCTAGCATCAGTGAAAATGTTTACCAAATTTTACAGGCTAATAAAAGATGATAAACTGAATTGAATATTTGTTTTATGTTTTGTTTAAATGTATATTTCGGTAAAAAATGCAGCTGCACTGTTTGAGATACATAGATGTACGTGATTGACGTATATTATTTCAAGATGTGCGACAAGTTACCAGTGAATTATGACTACATATAATAAATGAGTTCATAGCATAGTTATTTATAGCTGCCGAAACTATACACGGCATCTAAATATTCAAGCATACGTTTTCAAAAGAAAATTGAAATCCTAATGATTCTGAATGAAAAGCAAACTTCAGTGCAGGCAACATCAGCGTGCTCACTTTCTATGCAATTCTAGTAGCCTTTGAATGTTGTATATTTTTAAAGTGTACACGTGTGTATAAGAAATGTCAGTCAAGTGTCATTTATTAATGTCAATATTACTAAATAATAATTTGATGTCCGTTGAAATGGGAATACAATGTAATAAGACTTTGTCGAAACTACTTAAAATTAGTTATCTTGTAATCATTGGAATTAGATATTAAGTTTCAGGGTGCTGACTGCACAAAATCCTGCCACCTAGAAAATAAAATAACGATTCTCGGCGCTCCGTTATACAGGAAAATTCATAACTTTTGGCAAAATGGAGTAGTGTCACTGTTTTGATCGATAAATTAAAAAAATCCTCAATACACAAACAAAATGTATGCCCTAACTACGTTACGAATGTCGCCGTAACAGAAGTTTTGCCAGCTGCTGGTCGGGAAGGAAGTAGTTCCACTTGATAGTCGTTTGGTTAGGGCAATGTTTATCACAGCGATGTGCGACGACCCAGCTTGGCATCCTCACGAACCTACCTTTTTACTTTTCTGCTGCAGGTCGCTAAAAGCCTTTACGAAAAGAAACACAAATAGAACGTCGCATGCGTCAGAATAAAAAACAAGGTTAGTTTATCCTATCTATTGAGATGGTCTTAAGCCCTGAATCGCACATCTAGAGCACAGCAAACTAATGAATAGGTCATAAAAGCTCAGAATGGGAGATAGGATTTAATGGCAACAAATAAAATAAAATCAAATTTGAATTAGCAATCATATTGGCAAAGCAATGCCTGTAATAAGTATTAAAATCGTAACATAAAAGGAAAGGCAGAGTTCTAAACCTAATAGGAATGGGACCACAATATTTAATTAGTTTAGAATATTAAAAGGGGATGGTAAATGCAAAAGCCAATCCATGTATTAGTAATTCGATTATGAATAGAATGGTCACATGCTTGTCGAGGTAAATTGCAAGTCAGAAATCGTTGTATAAATTTCTCTTTGAGCATATTCCTAAAAGGTAAAAAATGCAGAAGGCAAAACAGAGTGCAAAGAGCACATAGGAATAGGTCTGAAGGCAAATAAAGGGAAGAAAATGAATAATTAACATGCAAGATTAATTGAAATCCGAACATTATATTGATGCAGAAGTGGAAAAATGAAATGGACTTTTATTTGAACTCTAAAGTGTTTTTTGTGGAAGTTCACGAAAGGAAGAATTGATCAGTGCGAACATTGTGAAAAAGGACTGTTAATAAGTGCGGGACACAGTTATGTGAAAGACAAAATTGACTAAATTAATGGAACAATTTATTGTATAAGTAAGTTTGTAAAAATTTTAGATTTAAGGTTTTTAATTGTTATAAGTAATTGATTTGACTTGTTTAATATTGTTATGCAATTGTTTTTAATAACTTTCTTGGGAGACAATCGAATAAAATTCTTGAATTAGCATCAGTTTTATTTGCTCCCGAAAATTTACAATTTTATACGTTTAAAGTTATTATTTCATAACAAAACTTCGACAGGGTGCATATAACTTACACCTGCACCTGTGTGAGTGAATTAAAAGAAATCCGTGCCGTGAAAATTATTTTCCATTATCGGCCCGAGTGAGTGCTAACGACCAGCTCCGGAGAAGACAAGACGTGCTTCGCACAGCATCTGTAGCCATCAGAGGGGTTCCAGAGAACGAGAGGACGTCAACCGCCAGCCCATCCAGCTTCTGCGAGGAGAGCATGGCGATCCAAGCACCGGCAAAGAAGATCTGGACACATTCTTGCTGCGGCCGAGCTTCGAAACGGGCATGCAGGAAAAGTTTCACAGGTTAGTTGTGAAGCTAATTTAATTTATACCATTGTGTACCTATTGGGAGGCTGCTTAAACGTCGCTGCATAACAGAGCCCAGGCGAATTAGTTCCTTGTGTAATTAAAGTTGAAAAATCCAAGCCCAGAAGTGAGATTAGGATCCTTGGCTTGGGTCGAAACAATCAAGTTACGGTTTTTGCCTAAAAAAACAAAAGAAAGCTACTGACGCTACTAGAAAGCGGAAAATTATAAATTTACCTGTGAGATTTGCTCATTGAGTTGCATTTAATTATCTGAAATCACCAAAACGACAACCACTTGATAAACTTTCATAAACGTAAATTGTCAGTTAGATCTGTTGTAGCACATTAGCGTGTATTTAAACTACGAACATGGGCGTACGGTTAAATTTTCAATAAAGTAATTGTGGACCCACACCTTTTGATAAGATCTCTGCTTACCTGAGCTAGTCAACATTAATATAATTTGCAATTAGATTCTATCTAAAAAGTAGGGGCATACGAACATCAAGTCAAGTAATACATAAAACAACTCACAATAATTATCCCTGAGCGTTTCATAAATTTGTAAAAATATTTGCTGAACCCAAAATAAAATATTAGCATTGGAGGCTCTAGCTAATTTTATTTTAAATATTATTCTTAATAATATTAAAGCCATATAACCATTGCACTATATTGCCTTTAAATATACAGGCTGTTAATGAATGCCAGGTACAAACTTCTAGGGCTTAAAAATACATGAAAAAAAATTTTTTTTGTTAATAAATGTATCGTTAGGCCTTTTTAATTTAGATTCTGGACGATCCTTCAAAGCAGCATAAAAATTAGGTACACTTGGGTGTAAATGCCGGCCGCCAGCTCAGCGATTGGAGGCCGTGTAGTTCTTAAGAACGAAAATTAATGGGTAGAACGTTAATTATTAAAAGCCCAGAGCGCCAACAATTTTTGAAGATAACGGCAAATGCACCCCGGTGAACTAATGAGAAATTCTAAACTATATACCTAGCTAAAACACACTCCCTAAAAGATAGCTTCAACAAATGCAATCAAACCGTAGCTGACCCACCCTGTATACTGATAATTTGAGATCATTTAATTTCATGCTAAATCACAGTACAATTTTACAACGAATAACTTACAACTAGCATAAAATGGAATGTTAGGAACGCCCTAAATTAATAACTACATGCACTAACTATACACACAGTTTCTGACATAACAGTAGTTTATAACATATTAAAAACAGGCAGCTTCGCAAGCTACTAGCCGCAAAATATCATGGGGCTCGGTTCTGGAAGACGCTGAACGCGTATCTCGAGCTTCGGCCGAGAAGTTCCTACAGCCGTCGGTGGTAGTTCTGAACGTAACACAGCGCTGCTCCAACGGGATGAAGATGCCAAACCTCGGGGCTAAGTACACCCAAACGGGGGGTCTAAGTACACCCCACAACGGGGTTTCTTCCCATGCCCTAACTAAGCGCTGGCGACAAGGGAAAGCGGTTCCGTGGAGGCTCGATAGATCGACTCGAGAGACCTGCAGCACGTTGCCATAAACTCAGAACGAATTCAAGACGGGCAATTAGTTTTTGCCTGGTACGGCTTGCTGTAAGAGGGAAAAAGAAGGTTCTAGTAGAACACGCAAAGACAGGCTTCCTAACGCGAAATAGCTACTCACTCCAGGTGGTTTTTGGGAACAAAAAGAACAGCTCGAGCGTGCAATCACTGATAAATCCGCCGAAGCGAAGGAAACGTCGACCTTAAATAAGTTCGAGGTCTCAAATCCACGAAGACGTGAGGGTTTACATAACTTCACTTCTTCAAGCCAACCAAAAACCCTGTATAAGCATCCCCGAACTTGTGAATTACACCTTTTATGAACTGCTCGCTTCCAGTTGCTAGCGAAGAAAGAGCGTGTCAAGGCCTGCCATCGGTTTTTCCCAGATAAAAGCATATCGCAATTGTCACGGCCAAAAGCCGGTGGGCAGTGCGCGGGAAAAATAATATTCGAATTCGAAATTAGGACCTTTCGGGATAGAGTTTCTCACAGATCCTTTAAAAATTTTGTTTTTATGTACACTTTAAGTCCTAGAAGTTTGTCCCTGCAGTTCATTAACACCCTGTATATAGAATAAATGGTCAAAAAAGTTGTTCCTACCCGTATATGACGTCATAGATGGTTCACACATTACTAAAATAAAATAGCTTTTTACTCTTGTCAAAGCATTTATGTATATACATATACATACATGAATAACTAACTTGAAAACCAAAGTTTAATGTGATTCTTAGTCAATAAGGCAGACTTTTTTTTTATCAAACAAATAATTATAATTCTGCCTCCTACTCTTAAAACACCATTTGAATCTAAAACAGATTCATGGATAAAATATTTGAACCAGTTTTCAAGATTTGTTTAACAAGTAACATATTTATTTCAAGCGAGAAATCATCTGCTTGACATAGCTTTACTAAAATAATTAAAGCTTTCTGTGTTCGGTAGTTCCCAAAGGACCGGCTGTTCTTAATGGTTTGGCAATCCTTGAATTTTTCACAAAACGGATTACCCAAGCTATAATACGTTTTATCTTCGGAAAATTTGAATATCTTCCAAAAAGGTCAAAGGTATTAGTATTTACAAATCTCATTGCAGTATTGGTATGACTTTCAAATTCGGTAGGGGGTAAATTACAAGTATTAGTAATTTGATGTTCAGGTCATTACTCTTGGGGCGCTGAGAAAAATTTTGGACCTAAAAACCAAATTGGGTTGTATAAAAGGTCATTGACAGAACTGGCACTGGTTGTACCGCATGTAACTGTTTGCTACTGGTACGTACAAATAGGTAAATCAGGATTATTCCGCATAAGATTTGTTGCAATTTGCGTAACGGAGGATCAATTAAAACTTGGCGGTACATCTTTTCGATGTCTGTGGTGAATGCAACTGTATGTTGCCGAAACTTTAATAATATTGTGAAAATATCGTTTTGAATTACTGGCCTTGCTATTTGAGTATCTTTTATTAAAATATTAGTATTAGATTTTGCACTACTATCCAAGACTACCGTAAGCTTAGTAGTCAAGGAGCTAGTTTTCAATACAGCATGATGAGGAAGAAAATACTTCGGTATGTCACATAAGGGCACGATTGAATTTAAGGTATTTACTACCGCAGTATCTTGGTTTCCTGAAACATTATGCATTTCGGGGTTTTCGGGCGTCTTCATATGCCCTAAGTGAATGTATTTACGCATAAAGTTTTTATACGAGGTTGATAATTCGGGATTTTTTAATAATTTTTTCTCCATGTGAAGAAACCGATTGAGTCCTAATCTTAGAGATTCGCCCAATTTAATTAAATTAAAATTGAATGGAATGGATAGTTATGAGAAATATCCCACTTTGATATCGCTTTACGGTTTTTGTTGCTCGTATTTCGGCTGTACGTTTTCAATTTGCCAAAATGTCTCGACTGAAACTTCCATGTTTTGATAATATTGTTTGGGGTTAGCATTTAGGATTACATTTGAACTTGCAACATTTTGATGCGGCCTCTTATCAAATGCATAATTGCCTGAAACGACCCAGCCACATACTGTTTTTTGCAAAATTGGCCGGTTGTGTAATGGTATTTTTGCTGGCCACAAGATATTGTAGAAAAGAGAAGCACCAATCAGGATATCTATTGAATATGATACATTAAAACTACAATCAGCTAACTAAATATTGGTGGGCAAAGCTAAATTGCTTCTATTGAAAAGGGTCAATGGAAGATTGTCTGCTATTCTGCGTATAGATACATAGGATAAATAAGTTTGATAATTAGTACACAGAGAAGCAATCGGAGTATTTTTGGTACAAAGATTACGAGTTCGCTTGTATATAGGTTCCTTTTCGGTCATATTTTCTCGTATAATACTTTAGCTAATTGAATCTAAAAATTCTAAAGATTTGACACGCACGCAACTTTTTTTTTCTAGAACGTTCAGCGAAACCGCTCTGGGCTCTAGCCGTTTTCTTTGAAGCTGCATTTGTTTCGTCACGTTTAAGCGCGCTTGGTTAGATCAATTTCAAAACGCAGTCTATTAGAGCAAGCGATATATTTTCCTAAAAAAATTTAATTCCGTCGCACTCTGTCGTCCGCAGGTTGCCTCGCCCGTTGTAGCATGCGAGTTCACGCGGAGCGATCTGCGTCAGGATTGGCTACAGGTGGTGGCACGACAGAGGCGTCTGGCGCGAAAAGGTGGCTTGGCTTCGCAGAGTTCTTCACGGTCCGCTGAGGCGATAAGTGGTGTTTGTTTTGAGTGACAGTGTGTGTCCTGGTTTGTTTGTATGACCGCCGTTTCTGCACATTTCCGTGGGCCGCAAGGCGCCTACTTTCCGAGAGCTTTGGGATCTAATCTGCAGAGCTGACCAATACTTCGGTCTCGCCAGTTTACCGTTCCATTTTCCCGCGAGGGATTTACACCAGACCCTGCCACTTAGGAGGAATCTTTTGGACCGCACGGCGGCCACGCTTACGCCTGAAGTCCGTCCGTTGCAGTGGCGAGTTCTCCGACCATCACAACGGCATCGCCGGCTAAATCAATTAGATAGCATGTGTAGTTAGTAACAACTAACTAACTTTTATGTGCTTATTTGCCGACTCACTGCCGCCTTCACCGAGGCCGCTTGTAAACCAAATTCATTCAGTTGTTCACGTATAATTTACGGTTTTTTTTACAAAGGGTACTTTTTTTGAGAAGTCAAAAATAAACTTTTTTCCCTCTTTGTAACCCAATCCGGGGACATATTGTATATGCTCTTTACTGGCTGCGTCTACAGTACATACATATTCAAGGGTAATACCTTTGAATAAATCGGAGGGAGGAAGGAGCTTACGTATCTCAACTATACAACAGCTACCGGGACGGAAGTAGCCATCTTGAAACCCCACGAGTGATTCATAAGTTGCCATTATGGTTAGTTGCGCGGCTTGTGGTTGTTCACAAACCAAGAAAAATTCAAGTGCTGGAATAACATTTCATCAGTAAGTATCAATCTATCGATACAATAAGTTAATTAGGTAAATTAAGAAAAGTTTTGACATCATTAAATTACAAAACAAAAATGATAGTTGTGACCTTCAGACGTCACTTAGCAGTCAGTGGCGTGTCTATCTCATTTTCACCATTTTAACCTTTCGGCGGGCGCGCTGTTGTAAAAAGTACAACAGTCCAAAATTTTTGCAAATTGCATGCATAATACGCAAGCGACGGCCAGTAAGGTTGGTATTCCTTTATTGTTTTATCTACCAGCTGGACATCCGGTCAGTACAGCCTCTGACACTAATTTAGACGTATTTCTTGTCAATATAGGCTTTACAACTCGCGCCTGCTCGTGTTATTCAATGTGAACAAATTGGTTATTGGAATTTCTGTAAACGACTTGCGTTAATAATACAATGCAACTTTATAAAATACTAGCAAGATGCCCGTTCTTCGTACGGACTACAAATGTTTTCTTCTCTTCTAAATCTTAAATAAATCCTAGAGTACCTCGCCGTCACACAATACGCTAAACTAAGGCCGCAACACAATATTGTAGGATAAATGGAAACAATATTCTTTCGAAAAAAGTTCTCCTTAACTCTTTTATGCTTCACGTGTGTATGTAATTGTCGTTGCCCTTGTATAGATTGATGAAATTATAGTTTTAGTATGAGAATGAGATAAAATCAAAAGTATATGTACTTATAAAATGTATTCATAAATTATAGCAGGATACCTGTTTCCACAACTTGGGGGTGGATTTTCAGAAATCCTTTTATTTTATTCTAAGACATTTTGAGAAATTTGTGAAAATACAGTTTACCCCTTTTCACCCCCTAGGGGTGACATTTTGGAAAATTCGTTCAGACCGTTTTATCTTGAAATGAACCCAGAGCGAAACAAAAATAATAATTTTAACCTCCTACCCCTTTTCAGTTTTCCCTTTTTACCTCTTTAGGGATGGAAGTAAAAAAACCCTAAAACACCTTTTTAAAGATTTGAAAAACACATCTATATGCTTAAAAAGAATGCTCTAACTCAACAAACACAAGAGATAATGGTTCTATCATTCACGCCGAATACAGTTTCGCACCTTTAAGGGTTGATTAGGGCAAAATTCTGAAATGTTTTTAGACATTTGCATTGGATAGCTATGCATGCAAACACCAAGTCGATATCTTACCGGGCTTAAGAGATATTGTGGAATTCGTGAAAACATAGTTTACCCCTTTAGAGGTACATTTTTAAAAATCACTCAAACCATTTTTTAGATATTTTAAAAATATATCTATATACCAAAAAAGACTTCTAACTCAATAAACAGAGGAGTAACGAAGGGTCTTTAATTCACCCCCTACACTTTTTCATTTTTTCCTCCTTTTACCTCTTTAGGGTTAAAATTTTTAAAATCCCTTACAGCTCTTTTTAAATATTTTAAAAATACATCTAAATGCCAAAAAAGAATGTTCTAACTCAATACACATAGGAGATATTTAGGGTTCTTTAATTCAGCCCCAATCCAGATTTGCACCTTTAGGGGTTGATTAGGGCAAAATCCTAAAATACGTTTCTAGGTATTTGCATTAATAATCTTTTTAAGGAGACACCAAGTCGCTATCTCATCGGGTCTAAGAGATATTGAGGAACTCGTGAATACACATTTTACTCCTTTTCACCCCCGTAGGGGAGGAATTTCAAAAAATCTCACCCATTTTATTATAAAATGGAACTCAAGGCGAAAACAATTAATAAGTTTAACCCTCCCCACCCACCACTTTTTAGTTTATCCTCCTTTTACCTTTTCAGGGTTAACATTTTCAAAGTTCTTTACGCACCTTTCTAAATATTTTAAAAATCCATCTGTATGCCAAAAAATAATGTTCTAACTCAATAAACATAGGAAATACTTAGGGTTCTTTAATTCACCCCCAATCCAGATTTGCACCTTTAGGGGTTGATTAGGGCTAAATACTAAAATAAGTGTCTAGGTATTTGCATTGATAATATTTGCAAGTAAACACTAAATCGCTATCTCATCGGGTGTAAGAGGTATTGAGGAACTCGTGAAAACACATTTAACCCCTTTTCACCCCCGTAGGGGAGGAATTTCAAAAAATCCCTTTTAACCCATTTTATTGTGAAATGAAACTCACGGCGAAAAAAAATTATAAATAAATTTAACCCCACCACCCCTTTTCAGTTTTTTCTCCTTTTACCCCTTTAGGGTTAACATTTTCAAATTCCCTTACACCCCTTTCTAAATATTTTAAAAATCAATCTATGTGCCAAAAAAGAATGTTCTAACTCAATAAACATAGGAAATACTTAGGGTTCTTTAATTGACCCCCAATCCAGATTTGCACCTTTAGGGGTTGATTAGGGCAAAATCCTAAAATACGTTTCTAGGCATTGGCACTGATAATCTTTCTAAGCAAACACCAAATCGATATCTTATCGGGTGTAAGAGATATTGAGGAATTCGTGAAAACACATTTTACCCCTTTTCACCCCTTTGGGAGTCGAATTTCAAAAAAATCCCTTCTTAGCACTACCTTACGTAACAAATTGAACCTTCCACCCAAATTTCAAGTTTCTAGTACCAGTGGTTTCAGCTCTGCGTTGATTAGTCAGGGTTGTGACTTTCCTTTATATATGTATAGATTATACTTAAAATCCTATATGAACTTGTCATAAAATTATTATAAACATTAATTTGTTGATGAAATGAAAAATTACACTGAATTGGGTGTTTTAGTTTCCCTAATGATGGTATCGAGAGATCAAAACAAAGCTGTTCCTCAGCGGGCTGTGGAAATTCAACGTATGAATAGTATGTTGGCGGCACTGTACGTTAATGTCAAATTCGAGGTTATCAGGTTAGGTTTTCCGTCAGTTATGACACAAAATGACGCAAATCCTAACCTGCTAACCTCGAATTTGACATTGACGTACAGTGTCACCAACATATTATTCATACGTTGAATTTCCACAGCCCGCTGAGAAACAGTTTTTTTTTATCTCTCGATAGAAGAGATATTTGGATAAATATCATAAAAAAAAAAAAATTGGACGGCAAAGAAAAGTAGTGTTTTATGTTCACAGCATTTTACTGCGGAATGTTTCGACAAATCTTCACAATTAAAAGTACGATTATTGTCTACTGCTGTGCCAAGTATAGAAGTGAACAGGCTAAAATTGTAGTTTGTAATCTATCCCCAATTTAGTAGAAACCCTAATAGAGACATAGAAAAATCTCAAAATATAATTATTTAAAATATGTAGTGAATATATTCTAAATTGTCCGTTTTGGAGTAATAATAAATTAAATTCTTACAGACTCGGCTTGCAAAAATTATTACAATAAATATTTAAGAAATAGAACTTGGTGTCCCAGTACTAAAAATAGTACAGCACGCCACTGGCCGAGCGGAAACACCTATCCGCCATATTGAAGACCCATCGCGGACCAAACGTCGTTGTTTAAATGCTCCTTCCTCCCTGCTATTTATTCAAAGAGTAATACCAGCGTACATAAATCAACCAAGTAGACACTTCCTGTCGGTTCCTTTGATTCCAAAATATCGATTTGAATGACCTTGAACGGCTCTGGGGGTACTCTCCGATAGTACTAACTTTGTTCCTATAGATTTAGTTGGCCTTGACCATATTACAGTGCCTTTATATAGACAGTGGCGACAATACAACTAAGCCACACCCCCGCCGCCATATTTAGGCAAATTTCTAACGGATGTTCATTTAAATCCGTAATCAGAGTCGACTGTGATACGTGTTTTACGTTTGGCAGTACTGAAAACATTCGAGATTTGCAGGTTAATATTTGCGTCAGTCTGTGTCAAATAACAAACAAAACCTAACCTACTAACCTCGAATTTGACATAGACTGACAATACACTCCAGTACTGCCAAAAATATAACACGAATCACAAGTGATTTAGCCTAAACATGGCGGCTAAAACCACGTGATCTAAGGAGCCAATCAAAAATAGGACACCCCATTGTCGCCACTGTCTATATAAAGGCACTGTAGACCATATCACCTTGTTCTACCATCTGGTAGTCAAGCTTAGAAATACCCCTTAAGTCACTGTCCCAGGCACTCTAGACGGGTTTCAACTTTTGGTTTGTATGTCTCTACTTGTTTGATGTATGGTACGCTGGTAATACTACAAGTAGTGGATATATTTTTGACAAATATTTTGCCGTTTCCATGTAAATTATTGCGTTTAAATTTGCAATAATTTCTATGGAAATTGCAAAATATTTTTAAAAAATATATCCACTTGGAGTGGTATTTGGGACGACTATTTAAGAATATTAGTACATAACGATTAACTTATTGAACAAAAAAACAATCAAAACAATTAATAGAATTATTCATTCTCAATTAAATTCAGCGGAATACTTCCAAAACCCAACATTTTAACATTTTTAACGCAAGCCAAACTTTGTTTACACGGTTTCTTGATGTTTTTACGTAACCTAGCAACATCACGAAGGGCAGAATATCGTTGCTAAACGATATTTCGCAACAAGGCTACTTAGTTTTTGAGTAGATACATTGTTTTTTGATAATTTTGCATTATGCCCAATATTCAGTGATATACTGTTTCTATTGATTGAAAAAAGCAAATGTCTGCAATATGATTGGCGTATATGTTATAGTGTTGAATAGTTATTAGCATTTGCTCCGTTCGTTCATAACCACAATAAAATTCCTTCTCTACTAATTTGCCAGGATAACAGCATTTTAATGCAACGTAAATAAGGTTTCGCCACAAAATGCACTATCGTTCCCTTCTGCGATCATGCAGCCACTCCGTACTCACCATATCGGGCTATTCCGAGTTATTTCGTTCTACTACCACGTAGAGCTCGCGCGCGGAAAAGAAATGATCATATATCTAATACTTACTATATTGCTAGCGGCTATGAGTGGGAAACTCACCAAGGAAGTGAGACAGACAACCAACTCTTCAATGTATAATGGTGAGCTGTGTGCAAGCGCGGCGGCGTCGTCCGGCCAATGGGGAAGTGGTCAAGTTTAAAATTCGCTTCTAAAGGCGGAATTTGAATTCTCACGCATGCGCACGAGACGCGTTATACTCTAAGTGACTATGTCGGCGCCGTAATGTTTTCTGACGTTTCCAGGCCCTACTAGCAATATATGTGTATTATATATATGGAAATGATGTGTCATGCTCTTGTTTGTAGCGGTTCAAAAGCTACGCCAACAGTCGAATTTTCAGTTTCACGAGAATCCAAAAATTGATCGATAACACACATCAGTGCACACATACACCAAAAACAGATTAAATAACGTAAATTCTAAGGGCAAGTGTAGGACAATTTACAATAATCGTCGTATCGTGTATGTTACGAAAGCAAGCTAGCGACTAAGGGTGTTGCTAGTAAAGTAAAATCTGGTGTGATACACGCACACAACTTCCGTTTACAGTGATCTTATAATTGGCCAAAAATTTGATTTTAAATTTTTAAGCATTTGTCAAAAATTTTCAAAAATTACAAATTCTACAAAAACGGTACAAAATAGAGCGTTAGGTGAAGAGACAAATTTTCTCTAGAATTTTAAGCTGAATTCAAAAATGTAAGAATATACCGGGTGTTCTATTTAAAATAGAAGTTAATAAAAAAATAGAAAAAAAAACAAAAGAAACCCATTTTAGAAGTATGCAACTGGAAAATCACCTATCTCACATCAATATACATTAAAAGTGTAATAAAAATGAGAAGTTTGAAAAAATAGTTAAAGCCGTTTTTGAAAAAATCGAAAAAAACTGAAAAATCACAAGAGTAAACACCTACTTCCGGTTATGCGATTTTCTTCAAAAGATTGCTGTCGCATCTACATAGTACACAAAACTTATATATGAAGTTTCAACCTCATACCTCTTTTCGTTTTTGAGATATTCTGTTCACAGACACACAGACAGAGAGACAGACAGACAGACCAACGAAAAAAAAATGTTTTTTTGGGTTCAGGGGACTCTGAAACGTGAAGATCTGTTGAAAACTCAATTTCGAATTTTTGGGTGAATCCAATACTTCCTTTATTGTAAAAGGAAGTAAAAATTGACATATTCATCGACTCAAGACTCGCTGTCTGCAGTAGTTACCAGGCTATGATGAACATTAGAAAACACATCTACATCTTTGGGGTATGAATAGCGACAAACTCGGAAGCTAGTTTGAGCCGATTTGTAAAAGGAATTCCAAATTTCAGCTACATACAGTACCTGCAGGAATTCTGCATTCTCACGATACTTAAAAAATACATACAGGGTGTTTGTGGATTGCTAGACAGCTCGTAATTTCTATTCTTAACATGGAATTTCGGCTTAGACCGCGTAGTATTTGTATATGAACACCCAGCATTTTCTGGCTTAATGAGCCTTGCACCTTGTGAAGTCGAGCAAAAACCCGCGCTATGGCCATGCTTTTTGGTGGCTCGTGTTGTTTGAGTATCTTGAGAACGAGGATACTTAGGCAGATTTGGCCGTTTTGCTGTTTGTGCATCCATATTCACTAACGTTTCGCAAGACTTTGCAGCTTGCATCATCAAAGTGAAAGTCGCACTAAGAACCGAAGGTTGGTGTGGAGCTATTTATAGTCCTCCGTGCCAGGCGCGCGGAGTGGCGTAACGCTGGTTGGTCGTCCAAGTGCAATGTAATACGTGGGGCGTGGCCGTATGACGCACAGTGGTTGTAATGCTTTAGATCGTGTATCACAGGGGTCCACGTTTTACTAAGCTTAAAGCCATCTTCCCTGTTGATATTATTTGGATGTTTTTCTATTTCTATGGCTTCACGTATCACTCGCGGGAGGTAATGAGGTATTCTGGGAAGTACTCTTGCGTGCTCAAATTCTATAGTGTGCCCATTTGTAAACGTATGCTCAGCTACGGCTACACATAAAACTGGCGAACACGCTGGAGCCAACATTGTGGGAGAAAATCGACGCTATCACTACGAGACAAGCACGCAATACACTGGAACAAGCAACAGCTAAATAATCTGCCAAATATGATAAGCTAGCGCCTAAGCAGTCTTCGAAACAATTGGCTACGGACAAAGTAATCGTAAACCTTAGCAACATACAACTGGATAAACAGACCACATCCTTACTAAAGAAAGGTTTTAACTTCGCCATAGCCCCTAAACCTAAACAAATACCTGTGGAGGAGATAATATGTGGAGTGGAAGCAGCAATCCAAAAACTTCCCAGAAAAGATGCAGACATCATTCGACAGGATGTCTCTTGTATTTTAAGAAGAGCGAAACCGCCCCGCTCCAGCATCAACAAAGCAGAGAGAGAGGCAGCTAAAGCATTAAAGATGAACAAAGATATTGTCGTTATCAAAGCTGACAAAGGAAATGCTACTGTGGTAATGAACACTGAAGATTATAATGCGAAGATGGAGGTTTTACTATCTGATACAACTTACAAAAGTCTAAACCGCAATCCCACTACCTCTCTCAAAACAAAGATAACGTCTGCCATAAAATGCTCCGATAGTCTCGATCCCACTTTTAAGCACCGATTGATTCCTAGAAATGCCATAACTCCTCGCATGTATGGTCTACCAGAGATACATAAGGAGGGCGTGCCGTTGAGACCTATTGTCAGCGCGGTCAATTCTCCTACACATGCTTCGGCATGACATTTAACCAGTAGGTATACTACAGCCTCTAACTGGTTTTACAGACTCCTTTGTCAAGGATTCAGCAGAATTTGTCCAGAAACTAAAGAACATAAAGTTAAACAAAGATGATCTCTTAGTCAGCTTCGACGTAGTATCACTCTTCACGAAAGTGCCGGTTGATGAGGTGCTAGTAATGCTCAAAGATCTCTTGCCTACAGACCAACTTGAACTTGTCGTAATTTGCCTGAAAAACACTTACTTCAGTTGGAACAATAAAATATACGAACAAGTCGAAGGAGCGGCTATGAGTTCACCGCTATCACCTGTTATCGCTAATATCTACATGTAGGCTTTTGAAACCAAGGCTCTCGAACAAGCGCAGCTAAAACCGACTTGCTGGTTGAGATATGTAGATGATACCTTTTCATCTGGTCACATGGACGCCAGACGTTGAATCTGTTTCTAAAACACCTGAATTCTGTACATCCCAACATACAATTCACAATGGAAGTAGAGGAAAATTGCAGTATTCCGTTTCTAGACGTCCTGGTGAAACGTAAATCAGATGGCAGTTTAGGACATGCAGTCTATAGAAAGAAAACACACACGCACAGATATCTAAATGCTGACTCACACCATCTTCCCAAAGAAAAAACCAACAGTTCTCCAGACTTTGGCGACAAGAGCCGTTCGTATCTCAGATGAAGAAAATCTAGAGAGAGAAAAGCTACATCTGTTTGACTCTTTACAAAAGAACGGATACACAACTACCGCCATACGAAAAGCACTAGACAAGACTATGACACAAAAGGCTAAAGAAGAATCCCCACATCTGGAAGGCTTAGCATTTCTACCTTACGTTAAAGGCTCGACTGATAAGATAGGACGTGTCCTGCAACGATGCAACATCAAAACTGTGTTCGCGAGCAAGAAAACTTTGGGTAACGGCTTCAGATCGGTAAAAGACAAGATTCCAAATTTTTACAAACCGCTGGCGCATATCGCATTCCTTGTTCTTGCGGCTCGAGTTACATTGGACAGACTGGTCGTTCAGTTAATCTAAGACTTCAAGAACATAAAGGGCATAAAGGCGATTGCAAACACAAACGCATTACAAAATCAGCCGTAGCTGAGCATAAGTTTACAAATAGGCACACTATAGAATTTGAGCACGCAAGAGTACTTGCCAGAATACCTCATTACCTCCCGTGAGTGATACGTGAAGCCATAGAAAAAGAAAAACATCCAAATAATATCAACAAAGAATATGGCTTTAAGCTTAGTAAAACGTGGACCCCTGTGATACACGATCTAAAGCATTACAACCACTGTACGTCATACGGCCACGTCACCCGGATTACGTTGCACTCGGACGACCAACCAGCGTTATGCAATTCCGCGCGCCTGGCACGGAGGACTATAAATAGCTCCACACCGACCTTTGGTTCTTAGTGCGACTTTCACTCTGATGATGCAAGCTGCAAAGTCTTGCGAAACGTTAGTGAATATGGATGCACAAACAGCAAAACGGCAAAATCTGCCTAAGTATCCTCGTTCTCAAGATACTCAAATAACACGAGCCACCAAAAAGATTGGCCATCACGCGGGTTTTTGCTCGACTTCACAAGGTGCAAGGCTCATTAAGCCAGAAAATGCTGGGTGTTCATATACAAATACTACGCGGTCTAAGCCGAAATTCCATGTTAAGAATAATAATTCGAGTAACCGCGAAAGTCTCAAACAGTATATAATAGCTCGTAATTTCGTTAATAATCGAAATATCGAAAAGAACTTTCTTTTGTTTTAAATGCCAGTATATAACCTAAAGATTGACGTAATCCAATTTAAGCTATGGCCTCCTATTTTTACGTAGTGATACACAACCTTGTTTTTTTTAATGGAACACCCTGTATATTTTTTGACATTTGAAATCAGAACTAAAAGTGCTTTATGATAGCATCCCTAAATTTAAATTTTGGAACTTTTTATTTTTAAAAATAAAAACATATTTTTAGCCAAAGTAGGCCATGAATTACGCAAAATCACTAACAATCGAACAAGAAATGCAAAACAAACTCCACTTGGCTCTAAAAATTTCTCATGGCCGAGTTATAGCATGAAACGTACTAAAGCAATTAAAAACTGTTTTTTTAAATGGAACAATATGAGTTTCATATGTCATCTACAAACACCCTGTATACGCTATTAGGGTGTAAATTAAAAAAACTCTGAATCTTGAATCTCATTTGATCCAATTTATTAAATAAACTTATATGCCGAGTTTCAACATCTCACCTGCAGTAGTTACCGCGTTGTGGCGATCTGTAGGAAAACGTCTCTACCCCAATTAACCTTTTTGGTAGCGAGTTAAAAAAACCTGAAAATGGTTCGACTCATTTGCAAAGAGAACTTAATGTACCCAATTTAAACTTCATATCGGAAGTACTTCTCGCGATATAGCAACCTTTAGAAAAAATACATCCACCCCATTTACTCCTTTGGGGATGAATTCCGAAAAACTCAGAAAACCATTTAATCCAATGTGTAATAGGAATTGATTTACCGAATTTCACCTTCGTATCTGCAGCAGTTACCGCGATTTTTAGAAAAACACATTTAACCCCCTTTATTGGAAAGTCAATATTAAAAAACCTTGAAAGCGATTTGACTCGATTTGTAATAGGACCTGATATGCGGAATTGTAACTTCCTAAATTATCGATGAAGAGGATAAACCCGCTGCCAATAAAAGCCAGTTTACCCCTCGAGGGTGGGATTTCGGAAAACCCCGTCTTAATGAGTATGTCTATAGTAGGTGAATAAGGTCTGCACATTTTCGCGTTTTTTAGCTTTTATGGTTATTGAGATTTTCTGATTATCTCTAAGTTAGTGAGATTTTATCGTCCTTCGAAATAATCCCGGCGTGTGCAATATAGACACTATTATAACTGTTGATGGTAACCGGGGAATCCCTGTCTCCGCTCATAACGCCTTATCTACGTCCTAACCTATATTTGCATTAGTGAATAGTTAGGGTGTGGTAACTCGCAAAGTGTTCAAAACGTAGATATCGCTGTGACATTTTCAAAATTTTCATAAACGCAAAAACGGTAAGTTTTTATAAGTATGTTGCAGTATGATATCAAAGCCGAACATTTCCAGATGTTTACAGAGATAGGATGCCGCTACCTACCCTCAGATTGGTCGTACACCAACGTCAACAACTACGATGATACTGATTATAAATTGATAGAACTATCGCAGTACTCCTCAAAGTACCGAGATTTAGAGGAAAAGGTGAATGGAACTTTCAATTTGGGCATTACTCAAATAGTTCGGGTTGAAAATCCGTACTTGTATGAACAATTTGTATTAAAACGAGAAGAATATGAAACTCAAGGTTCTGTAGCAACACATCAATTGTATCATGATACAGGTGCATTCAATGTATCATCTATTGTCAGTAGTAATTTAGATTGGCGTAGAGCGAACCGGGTAAAATATGGCAGAGGTGTTAGTTTCTCACCGTCCCCATCCTATGCAAACCAAGAATCATCACGGAATAATGGAACTGCTAGAGCAATGATAGTAGCTGATGTATTGATTCAAAACCAGCAACCAGTTAATGGGACTGTCGAGTTGCCAAATACAGGATATGATACGACAGTTGGAAATGGATCCAGAGTATTCGTAAAATATTATGATAACGAGTTTTATCCAACATATGTTGTGTACTATACAAGCCGACCACATGTTCGTTTTAGGCGCTATTGGTAGAAATGTGAAACTAAGAGATACAAATTAAAATTTATTCGAACCTAAGGGCTGGAGAAGTTAGATCGTAGTTGTTTACAAAATTACATGCAGTTGTTAGCATTGTATAACAATCCAACGAATTTGATTATTTGAACTTATCAGATACATTTATGAATAAATTTTGAAGTTGCAAAATTTCATGAACTAAAATTATACTCCTACATAATCAAAATAAGGAAGTTTGTTAGTTTTCATTGTAATAAAAAATGTAAAAGGTGCATACTGACTTGATTATTTTTACGCGCACAAACGGTTTGCTCTAATCAGTACCAGCCCAAATTTGCGTGCGCATACGTACAAGACCTATTGTGAACATGTTTAAATTTTCACGAACGAAGGTGTGTGCTCAAGTCAGTACCCAGCTTAATAGCCCTGTAAGTGAAAACAGATTGTGTATTATTGTAGAGCCTAACAAGTCATGTGCATGCTTGACAAGCAGAGCCTTGCAAATGCCATGTTAGTGTTTAGCTAAATTTAT
This sequence comes from Agriotes lineatus, assembly GCA_940337035.1. Taxonomy (NCBI): domain Eukaryota; kingdom Metazoa; phylum Arthropoda; class Insecta; order Coleoptera; family Elateridae; genus Agriotes; species Agriotes lineatus. The sequence continues at coordinate 197,108 of CALNHX010001094.1, forward strand.
TTTAACACTTTTCTATGTTGCGCATGTTGTCAGACACGCTATTTATATTTTAATATAGCATATTTTATATTCATGTTATATTTACAGTAATATTTAAGAAAATAATCATATTACCACTTTTATCATAATCTATGTGTCAGTGCAATTTATGCGTACTCAAAATAACGCCACTTTTGTAACCAAGAGCAAAAAAGTGAAAAAATATATTTTACTATTATTTACCATACTTTATAATTTTTCTTGTACTGCTCGTTATAATAAATTGTGATTTGTACATCGCTGGAGTTTTAATAAAAATTATAAACAGACATGTGACAGTCATGTAAACATTGATGATTCATTATGGTGAGTAATTTCCCTTCTAGAAAAGGAAAAAAGACAAACTAATAAGAAGGCTGTTTTGATTCCCTTACCACTCACTCCCTGCGAGGGGACTATGCCACTGGGGTGTCTGGAATAGAAAACAGTGGAGGGAGGGTAAGACAGAGGTTAGATAAAATTTATCTAGATTACTTTTCAGAACGTTTTCCTTACACCACTGTTAATGATAATTTTGATAAACATGGATAGTATATCGATACTATACTAGGATATAGTAGATTTGTCCCTTTTACCATAAAATGATAAAAATTACATGTTACGCAGGTAAATACATGAGCGTGATTTTTTATCGCATAAACTAATTTTCACTTCCCTCGTCTAAAAGACAAAGTATTGTAAACGTGAAAAAATCACCTTCCGAGATTTCTTCAGATCTTCACGTTGCAGGGTCTCTAGATGACGAAAAAAAGGTTTTTTCCATTCCGTCTGTGTGTCTGCCTGTTGGCGGTATAACTCAAAAACTATTTGTTGGAGAAAGACAATATTTTGCATACACATTGTATATCTACCTGGCATGAAACCAATAAAATTTCAGACAAATATACAGTGTGTCCACAGACTCCTTCTCAACATGGGATGAAATACTCCTACGTAAAGTTGTACCAAACCCCATCAATAAACTTCGATTTTTTTAAATAACTTCCATTTTTAGAGGAAGTCAAATTTTATTTGCACATTCTTAAGGCATTTTTTTAATAGGAATCTAGTGGTGTATTCAGATTTTTGAAAACTGTTTTCATACTTGAATTACAGTGGTCAACTTCAGTTTTTCTAATGGGGCTCATAGTTGGCTATGACACCATTAACATGAGATTTTTTTTAGCTTTTCAAAAATGTATAACTTGTTTTACATAATACGAAAATTAATGGCGAAAAATAAAAACTTCTTTTTAGGTTTGCCAGTTGAGAAGGCTTTGAAAACAAAAATCAATCTAAGCAACTATCATTGCAATTGTTTGTTTATAGTTGACATTAAGTTTATTTCGTTTGTAATTCACTTGTTCAATAAGAAAATAGTGCAATAAAAATCTAAATCGTCGTTTACATCTTAAATTAATTAGTTACTTATTTAAAATAATTATCCTGTCATGGAGCTGTTTAATAATAGTAATAAATTTGCTATACTGCCTTGTTACATTCTGTGCCATAAAAATGCAACGAGAGCTGCTGAAATGTACTTAAACCAGTAAGCAGAACGAAGATAACCTCATCTGTCTACTTACAGAAATTGAAGGGCAAATTTAATACAGCATGGATCACTTACTAAGCCATATAGAAACCCGCAGTGCATAAGTGAAGAACTCAAAACTATCATTTTACAAGCAGTTGTTGAAAATCCAAATATATCAGCTCGGGAGATTCGTAGAATGTAAAAGATCCCTTGCTAGGGTTGGAACTCCTTAGTCTCGGCAAAATTCTAAGTAGGACTTTGACCATATGACCAAAGCAGTCGGTGTCTAAGGTACCTGGTACTCTGCATGCCTAGACCTGGTCCATGAACAAACAAACAAACAAACGTAACAACGGCATACCCAAATCTACTGCACATAAGATTTTGGCATCCCATAAATATGATCCATATAAATACAATGTGTGTCAATCTTTAAGACCCGGGGATAATGAAAGACGACGAGAATTTTGCGAATGGTACACTAAGGCAACGCGATGATAAAGATAATTTTTCGTCTCAAATATTATGGTCTGACGAAACTAGATTCACAAACAACGGTTTCTTCAATAGGCAAAATTTACAATTTTGGTCTATAGAAAAACCTCATATGGTCAAACCTGCTTGATATCTAGTGCGTTTTGGATTTAATGTCTTGTGTGGTATACTAGGGTCACGATTGATTGGTCCTATAATTTTTAATGAAATGCTAATGTCTGACGTTTAGCTGAATTTACTACAAAACAACATTGAAGACTTGGTGGATGAATTATCGTACGCAGAGGTTCAGAATTGTTGGTTTCATCAGGATGGTGCCCCAACACATAATTCAAGAGTTGTACCAATTTCCTCATCGAGCATTTTAGTTATAGGTGAATTGGAACTCGTGGACCGGTTGCCTGGCCACCAAGATCTCTTGATCTGACGCTGCTCGACTTCTTTCTATGGAGTTACATTAAAGACAAAGTCTATGTTCGCACCTACAATAATGTAAATAAACTTTGTGAAATCGTGATTCAAGCATTTTGAGCTATTCAAAGGCGTATTTTACATAAAGCCATTAATTCTACTATTCGTAGATCCTATTTATGTTTGGAAAATAATGGCCAAGTGTTTGAATATCTTTTATAATTTTCTATTGTAATTTTTTTTGTTAATGTAAAATCTAAATATTTTCAGTATTCTACATTTTTAAGAAATAATTATTATAAGTTTTATTTATTTCTTTGTTTTGAAAGTCTTCAGTAATTTGGAATTTTAAAAAGTAGTTTTTTATTTTTTGCCTTTAGTTTTCACATTAAGATTTTGTTGCACTATTTTCCTATTGAACAGGTAAATTACAAACAAAATAAACTTAATGTTAACTATAAAAAAACAATTGCAATGACAGTTGCTTAGATTGATTTTTGTTTTCAGAGCCTTTTCAACTGGCAAACTTAAAAAGAAGTTTTTCATTTTTCGCCGCTAGTTTTCGTATTATGTATAACAAGTTATACATTTTTGAAGTTGAGCGCTGTAACTCAACTGTTGTGTGAGTGTATCACACCAGATTTTTTATTTTCTAATTATTTTAAATTTGGCTTATCAAATGACTTAAGCTATATTTACTTGTCGCTCAGAGGTGCTGTTACTTTTTAAAATATTTTTATTGTGATAAATAAATAGTTCTACGACACTACTGAAAGCTATTTAAAACTTGTACAATATAAAAACAAATCTGTATACATTTAGCATATAATGGTAGCTACGATACAAGTGCATAAAGCTAGTTTAGTCACGAGTGGGTTAGACATAAAACATGAGCGTAGCATGTGTTTTAAAATCCAAGAGTGACTAAGGATACTTTACGCATGTTTATCGTACAATATTTTATCTCTAATAGAATCTAGAAAACCCAGTCAATATAAAAATTTACTTCAAATGTAAATTATGATTACTACATTAAATAATAGGTTTGCCTTGATAACAAAATGTTGCCCTAGCAACTGGTCAACATTTTGTGCGGCTAAAAATTTTAATCACTGTAGCTACTGACTTCGTGGCTAACGAAATCATGTTATTAAATAGTTGTTTTACATACAAACTTATAACTGCTAACTAAAAGTCAATTTTACTGTCGCAGATAAAATTATTATTAATTCTCACTCATTTCTTCAGTGTAATGGTAGGAACAATTACAACAAATTCAGAATCAAAGACAACAAATGATTGAAGTGTCAAATAATTTTTGAAAATACCACAATTAAAATATGAAAGAGTCTGTTCCACACTAAAAATGTATTACATTATGTAACAAACGACTTCTGGGATTATTAAAGCAGAAGGACTCAACGTTGTGACCATTTTTTGAAAGGGTTTCAGCAGGCGCAAAACAAACGAACACAGTAACTGAACTCGTTTCTAAGAAGTTAAGTCCCCGGTGTTGTTTACACTTTGACTTATGGTGATCCTTGGCTTCACTCCTCATGGAAGTGGGCGAAATGTTTTTCTCAACAATAAATGGTTCGATCCTGGAAGTTGTTTGTTACATATTAAAATATGCATTCATAAACTTCCAAATTTCTATTATTCTGCATTATAAAAAATGCAGGGGCTTCATATCAGATACTGAAAAATAAATCAAACACAGTTCACTCTGACAATAATTACTTGTAATATTTTAAAATTTATCATTAAAACTAGTACCTATCTAAAAGTGGGTACAACAATCAGATATTACTTTGTTATTTTCATTTTACCATATACTCTTTATCCAGATCACTTCAAACATAAAAATACTCGTTTGTTATTACTATCATATTCAAGTTCTTTAGCTGGTTAAGTTTACTCACTATCTTCGTCTTCAAATTTACTGTCATCTTTTTTCTCCTCTTTCTCAAATTCATTTTTCTTTAATGTAGACCATCTTTTAATGCTTGATAATGCCGGAAGCGGAATGCTTAAATTTTTTGACAGATACATATAACATCTTTATTACTTAAGTGTCTAATAGTGTAACCCATTGCCATATCATCATTACTCCAATAAATTTTCTTCTTTCCTGATAAAATTTTAATTTGAGATTCGGAAAAAACCTTTGATAAAATACTTTTTTGATCAACTAAAGTCATGCTTGCCCGGTGAAGCATATCGTATTGTTGCATTATCTTTTCATTTCTTCATCTTTTGTTTTAACAGCTTCGCTCTTGTCAGATACTTGTGACTGTAATTTTTTCAGAAACGCTTCCAGTTTTTCTACTTTATGTCGAAGTGCGATGTTATCATTTTTCAATGCTTCAAGGTGTTGTCGATCACCTATGTGCTTGTATTTCTCATCATCTTGAGGTTTGGCTATATTTGTAACTTCATTTACTGGTAAGTGATTTTGTACTTCAAATTTTATATCAGAATTTAATAGTGCTGGTTGGTGAGTTTCAATTTCTATGTAGTCCTTAACTGGATTCGATTCAAAGTTTGAATTTGATGCTTGGTCAGAAACACTTTGTACTTCATAAACCATTATTTCTTTAATATCATGAGGATCTAGTGGCTCGTTATTAATAGTAACCGGTTGATCTAAAGTTGCTTTCATTATCACTGGTGTATGTGGATTTGGAAGATATAAAGTTGGAACTGCAAAATATTTCAGCATTCTGGTGTAATTTCCCAAATAGTCAAGCTTGTATTCTGAGGAGTAACCACTGCTATCAAAATGAATGGAGCATATTTGCGCTGTGGAAAGTTATAGTGTTAAAATATATACGCATATAGATATACGGGGTGGGAACTTTTAAGACTGAACATAGGAAATTTATACAGAAAACCATGCATATTGATGCTCCCCATTTAAAAGTAACAAGAGTACACACACACACACACACGAGACTTGGATGTAGTCAGGGTTGGCAAAAACCCGGGTTTTTGCAGAAATTATCTGCCCGCTGGGTTTTTCGGGTTTTATTGGGTTTTTTAGGGTTTTAGATAAATTCACTGTTTTTTGAATTTAGGTATCTTATGTAAAAATCTGAATGAATATTAATTTTTATTTTTAGGTAAAAGGTAGATACTTGTGTAATTTGTAATTTACCTTTAAATATGCAAATAAGCATTCTTTAAACATGTAAATCATGTAAATGGGGTTATATGTATACTTAAAAGTAGGTTTACCAAATTATGTTCTACAGTAAGGGGTTTCCACTGTCCATTGATTCTAAGCGACTTCCTTCAAGGGGATTCCCTCATTCAATGATTTGCCACTTTAGAAAATTAGATGTGGTCATCACACAACTTTCTTTTACTGATTGTAAAATTTTTATTTTGTGACTTTTTCAAAATCGATACTTCTTTAAAAAACTTGACAAAAGCTATAGTTAATTACCTAATATTAAAACAGTTTGTAAAAAAATTATTCCCATTATTTTTGTGAAAATTCAAAAACTAGACGTCTTTTATACCACTTACAGCTTTAGAATACTTCTTTTGTAATTTTTTTAAAAAACCCAGATTTAGTCTAAAACCCGCGGGTTTTTCCAGGTGGGTTTTGGGGAAAATCATGCCAACCCTGGATGTAGCACAATCGGCCCGTCAATTTGGATCATTCTCGACCCAAAAAATCCAAAATACATTTTTTTTTAAATATTGGCTTGTCAGACTGCAAATCGGTCAACTGTTTCTCAATGTCATGCCAAGCCAACACAATCCATATTTTTTAATGACATTATTTTATAAATAAATATTGTTTTTCCGTTGATCGTTTATTTATGGGTTTCATTAGAAAAATCGTCTATGAATGACCCTTATTAATGAATGATTTTTTATTAATGAACGATTTTTAAAAATTTGTTTATGGTGGTGACACTGTAAGTCTATGTCAAATTTGAGGTTACCAGGTTAGGTTTTGCGTGAGTTTTTGTCAAAACAGATGCAAAACCTAACCTGCTAACCTCGAATTTGATATAGAATAACAGTGCCACCAACATAAACAGTGCCGCCAACTTAAGAAAAAAAATCTCAACCATTTATGGTCACCCGGTACCGTTAATGTCAAAACTTTAAGTGTCTTCAAATTAATAATATATGATCAACGGAAAAATATTGTAACTAACTCGTATGTTAATCGGCGATTAATAATCTCTACAATTAACGTTAAAATGTCTTGATTATTAATCGCTCTCATTAACATACTTGTTTGCCAGTATTAAAAAAGCGAAAAGTACTGCAATATTTAAGCGAAACCTAAAAGACTTTTATTTGTTAAGCGAAGGCTAGACATTGTTAGACGTTGTAAATGTTGTATAGTGGTTGTTATTAGCAAGTTGCTAAATAAAGAATTACTTACTTACTTACTTACTATTTTAAAACTACCATATTGTTTTTTTTTGGTTCAATTAATAAATTGCAAATAGCAACAAGCATAAACATGATTTTCTATGTAAATTTCCCGAATGGTGTTAAAGCACCCACCTGGTGTATAAGTACATACCTGTATTGAGATCTATAGGATCGGCTCTCCAACAAGCTGTAATCCATTGTTGAGCAATAACGGGATGTTTTGGAAAATAATAATACTGTACTGTTGGATCTGTATTAGTAGCTGTGCTGTTTGTGCAACCATATACAGCACAAGATATCATATTTAAAGTAGTAGGTAGCTATACCAATCTGCAACAAAATTAGTGTATTATTAAAGCAATAAAAACCATTAATATAGCTTAGGGCAGGGGTGGCAAACCATTGGCACGCGTGCCATTGATGGCACGCCACAAAATAATTTGGGCACGGGAATTTAGGTACCTAATCCAAACAATTTATATTTAACAATGGATTGAACATGAAACTTCAAGGGGCAAATAAAACAATTATTGTTATGATATATCTCGTTCATGCTTTCGAAGCTAAACTGCAAGTTTTCAGTAACGATATTGTTACCAAAAACTACAAGTATTTCCCAAACTTGAAAAAAATCTCCAGAGATTTGGATTTACATGAAAAACCAGACCAAGCAAAAGTCACTGAAGAGTTTAATTCGGTAATTAATTCTTCAATCAAAGAATTTTCAACTAGATTTTCTCAGTTCAAAGAATTATCGGAAACACTGAAATTTATTATATATCCTGATGTAACTTCACTTGATAAACTGAACTTGGCCAAATTTGATAATAATAATAAATTTATTAATCCACTGACCACAATAGTATGGGACAAGTCAACATAAAAAAAATATCACAGACAATTTACATTAAATAGTCGTAATATCACATACTTTATAAAAACACTTTTCAATTAAGTAACTACGCAGTAACTTTTTAAATTTAACCAAATTAGTTTCATTTGTTATATTATTAGGTAGACAGTTATAGATTTTAATGCAACTATAATAAGGTCCATGTTCATACCTTACTGTTCTGTGTATTGGTATTAGTAGGTGGTTACCACCTCTAGTCGGATAAAAGTGATTATAAGAAACTTGTGTAAAATTGTTAAAATTTCTCTTTACATACATGCAACATTTATAAATAAATAGGGACGGAACTGTTAAGAGTTGCTTATCAATAAAAACTGGCTTACAGGAGTCACGTGGGCTTAATTTAAACATTACTCTAATTATCCTTTTTTGCAGTATAAATACTCTTAAAGCATGCGATGAACTTCCCCAAGCCATTATACTATAACAAATGACAGACTGCACCAAGGCATAATACACTTGTACCAGTTCATCGATGTTAACATCGCTTCTTAACTGCATTAATGCATAAAACGAACTATTTAATTTTTTACACAAAGCGTCAATATGTATGCCCCAATCTAACTGGTTATCTATAATATAACCTAAAAAGGTTGCTTGCACAGAGCAATCAATATTAATACCAATATTTAGGACGTTCTTGCCAAATATAACGCATTTCGTTTTTTCTAAACTTAACATTAAATTGTTTTTCCTGCACCAACCGTTCATCTCATTTAAAACAGCTTTTAAACGAATTTCCAGTACCTCAGGTGATGCTGCAGTAATAGTTACGGAAGTATCATCTGCAAAAATGATTGGATATCCAGATTTTACATGCTCTGGTAAATCATTTATAAAGCAAAGAAATATCAAGGGACCAAGAATGGACCCCTGTGGTACCCCTATGCTTACATTACATTTATGTGATTGTAGGTTGTTAGCTTTCACAGATATTAGCCTATCAGTAACGAATGACACCATCCAATCCAACACATAACCCCTTATGCCTATGTTGTGCAGTTTACATTTTATAAATTTAGCGTCTACACTATCGAATGCACGTGCCATGTCAAAAAATATGGTAGCAACAAAGTGTTTTTGGTCAAGTGCATCGTTTACAATGCTTAATAATTTAACGACAGCCATTTCAGTAGACCGAGATGTTCTAAAACCGTACTGACAGTCTTTGAAAATACTGTACTTACTTAAAAACTGTACTAATCTATTGTATACAATCTTCTCAAAAATTTTTGAAAATACACTTAGCAAACTTACAGGTCGATAGTTGGAAACATCTGTGGTAGATCCTTTTTTTGGTATCGGAACAATTAATGCTGTTTTTAAGGAGTCTGGAAATGTTCCGACCTCCACTGATAAATTGAAAAGTAGACTAAGAGGCCCTTTGATACTTTCCGCCACCGCACGTATCACTTTCACACTCACCGTATCTTCACCAGGAGCTTTATTTAATTTTAAACTATTGATGGATTTTAACACCTCATTTTCTGTAATCGCACTAAAAAACATAGAATGTGAAGCTGCACTAGTTGTATATGTACATCTTTCCGAAAATCTTCCCTGAAAATGCGCATTCATCTTGACATGAACAACGGTAGAAAAGTATTCACAAAAATAGTCAGCTACTTGTCCATTTTGAAGAACTCCCTCATGGGTAATTAGTGTGATGTCGTTAGGATGAGAATTGCTTTTCCCAATTTTTTTGTTGACCAGATTCCATACAGTTCTTGTTTTGTTAGATGATGTATTTATTAATTTTTTGTTAAAGTCTAGTTTAGCTTTGCTAATTAAGTACCGGTGATTACGCTTCAGTAGATTATATTTGTTTTTTATTTCAGTCGAACCTGTTTGTTTAAACAAACAAAATACTTCTCTTAGAACTCTACTGCTGTCCTTTATTTCATCGGTTACCCATGGTTTTATAAGACTTTTGCGACATTCAGGCAAATATTTTGGACAATTTTTATAAAAAAATTCCATAAACACGGATAAAAATTCCTTAAATCCTTGATTTATGTTAAGCTGTTTAAGATAATTCCAATCAACTGCTGTTAAATCACAGGCTAGTGTTGCTAACCTAGTAGTACTAGTTCTCCGTATTAGAGTAGCTTTTTTAATTATTGTTGATGGATTTATATTGTCATCATCTAGTATCAGCACAAGACTATGATGATCTGATATATGATGATTAATACATTTATAGCTGTACTCAGCTTCTATATTAGTAACTAGGTAATCAATGCCAGTAATTGACACTTTACCATTTTTCACATCTATCCTCGTTGGTTCCTGGCACGTAAGAACCATCTTATAAGAAATAAAAATGTCCATTAGTGAATCAAGGTCTTTTGATCTTGTCAGATAATTAACATTTAGGTCACCAGTTAAAATAATATTTGGGCAGATAGAAGAAGCACGATCTAATATTATTGATAGTGTTGTAATGAAGAGCTCCATGTTATTACTGTATGGTGGTCTATAAACACATATTACTAATATTTTACGTTTTGCGGATTGAAATTTAATTGCACAGCATTCGATAACATTTTCAATTGTGTATTCACTGAACTTTGGTAGTTCATGTACCTTTAAGTTATTTTTGGAAAATATAAGGGTTCCGCCATGAACGGTATCCTTCCTACAGTATTTTGCTGCAACTGTGTAACCAGGTAAGCTAATTATTTTTGCAGCTTCTGAATTGAGCCAATGCTCTTGCACACAAATTATATGAGGTTGCAATTCTTGAGAGATTATTTCGAGTTGATTTAGTTTATTTGATAAACTCTGTATGTTGATACTGTGTATGATAACTTTGTTTTCAATTTTATTTTCTTTTAGCTTACCGTTTGCACTATTATTTTTATCTCCTATTAAATTTTTAGTACTGCCGGTGTAAATCTGCGAAAATTTTTGTACGGCCTAATAAGTGTGTTTGGTTGGAAATTGAAGAAATTGAAATACAGCTGATTGATTTCCAGTCTAGTTCAATATGGATTCAAACATTTTTCGAAACAAGGAAGAGTTGGAATTAAATGAAATAGAAAGACTATATGTATCAGGTAATATGAGTAAAAATGCCAATATCAAAATTATGGAAACGTGGAATTCAATTCCAGACACATTTAGCAGTCTGAAGAAGCTGGCTTTTGCTATCTTAACAATATTTTTATCTACCTATGCTTGTGAGTCATTATTTTCAGAAATGAATAACATTAAAGACTCGCTTAGAAGCCGTTTCTCAGATGAAACCAGTCCAGCTTGCATTCTGCTAAACGTAACAAAGTATGGAGCTAATATAAGTTATTTAGCATCTAATTTGCAACAGCAGAAGTTGCACGATTTTTTTCTTTCATTTAAATAAACATAACGTCACTATTGCTGTAAAAAATCTATATTTTTTGTTGCAAATAAAGAGTTTTAAGTTGATAGAATTTAGTTTTATTTTTTCCCCATTAATCACCAAGTCAAGATTGTTTGATGGCACGTCATGGACTCATTAAACATTTCTTTAGAAAAAATGGCACGTAGATGAATAACGGTTCGCCACCCCTGGCTTAGGGTATATGTAATGATTACCTTCGTAAAATTTCTATGTTTGGCATTCAATGTTATTTGATAATGGTAGGTAATCAAAAGCAGTCCAGCAGTAAGTTCCAGAATTGTTCTGTCTTATGTTAGCATCATCTAACTCTGTAATATTACTGTATATGAGAACTACTTTTAAAATAATAGTAGCCATCAGGTGAAAGTAAAAAATTGCAATTTATAGACGTGCATTTCACAAATTTAATAGTCAACCCTATATGCTATAAACTATAAATTGTTGTTACTTAATTAAATTTAAGAAAATTCTGATAGCTTCCATTAATATTACTATACAAAGCCCATACAAAGCTATTTGAATCTTCAAAACAGTGAAAGATACAAGGTCAGTTAAATTGGAGAAAAATTGACTATATAACCATAGCAGTTGGTGTCTAAGGTCAGCATATACATGGTATACATCAAACAAGTAGAGACACCCATTTAAAATGTTAATACCTGTCTAGAGTGCCTGGAACAGTAACTTGGGGGGTATTTCTAAGTTCGACTATCAGATGGCAGCACAAAATTATACCAATCAGAGCCAGTTACTGGCTCTGCTACCAATCATATGTGATCATAGATATATAAGTACAAGATACGGCTTGCCGTTGCTATAGTTGAACAAGACGTACCATCTATTTCTGTCAGTCTCAGTGCGTGAATTACGTATAGCACTATCCTTTAGAGAGGTACTTGGACTCGTCATTGAGAGAAATTCTGATAAAATACATTTCACTCGTGTTACATGGTGCCAGAAATAGTCTTTTTTGTCTCAAGGTGCTACAAAATGTAGAAAAGAAGTTATCGTATAAATAAACACAAATTAGAAAATATAACCTCAACAGTGAACACCTTATAACCTCATTCACCATGTCTAATCGTTCTAACTTGTCAGAGGCTGGCTGAAAGGAAATTAATGATCCTGATAAAAGAAGTTTGTGAACACTACTTTGCTCTGAAACTGAGTTTGTCCATTCAAGATGCACCATTTTGTAGAATAGTAGAAAATGACCTTTTGCGACTCCAAGAATGGTGTTCGAAGTGGCTGTTAGAGCTCAACGAACAAAAATGCGTGTTGCACATGGGATACCACAACCCTAGCTACATGTATTTTCTGAACAATGTGCTTATAAAGGCGGTTTATCAACAAAAAGATCTCGGGGTAATTTATTTTCGATCATTAAATTAATCAACATGTTACCCATATAAAATTTTTCAATTTTAACATAAAAACAAAAATGAAAACTACATAATTAGAAAAGTCGTAATTAATTCAACACAATGTCAAATTTCAACTATATAATATCGTTATAAATGTACACCCAATTTTTAAACTATAGATTTTTAATAACAACTGATGATGCAACCATAAGTTGCAAAACGTTTTCTAACTTTTAAAAGTTTTAAAATATTAAACATGTTACGATTTATTGATTTTTTATTATTCCAATAGTGAAAATCATGCAATAATAATATAACACAGATTTTCAAAATTTTATTGACATGATTTATCTCCATAAACTATAATGTTAAATTTATAAATGTCAATTTTCACAACTTAATTTCTGAAAATAATGACTCGCAGGCATAGGTAAACGTGTCTGGAATTGGATTCCACGTTTCCATAAATTTGATATTGGCATTTTTACTCATATTACCTGATACAGATAGTCTTTCTATTTCATGAAATTCCAACTCTTTCCTTGTTTCGATACATTTTTGAATCCATCTTGACTGGAAATCAGTCAGCTGCATTTCAATTTCTTCAATTTCCAACCAATAAAATTTGGCCAAGTTCAGTTTCAAGTGAAGTCACATCAGGATACATAATAAACTTGACTGTTTCTTATAATTCTTTGAACTGAGAAAATCTTGATGAAAATTCTTTCAAGAATTAATTGCCAAATTAAACTCTTAAGTGACTATTGCTTGGTCTGGTTTTTTGTGTAAATCCAAATCTCTGGTGATTTTTTTCAAGTTCGGGAAATACTTGTAGTTTTTGGTAACAATATCGTTACTAAAAACTTGCAGTTCAGACTCGAAAGCACGAATGAGATCTATCATAACAATAATTGTTTTATTTGCGCCTTGAAGCTTCATGTTCTATTCATTGTTAAATATAAATTGTTTCGATTAGGTACCTAAATTCCTTAATTAATGCCGTGCCCAAATTATTTTGTCGCGTGCCATCAATGGCACGCGTGCCATTGGTTCGCCACCCCTGACCTAGGTTATAAAGTTCTAAGCAAGCTAACAGATAAATCGCTCAAGCCATAAATGGATAAAATAGTCGGCGATTATCAGTGTGGATTCCAAAGTGACAGAGGCACGACGGACCAGATATTTACGATCAGACAAATCCTCGAAAAATTTGGGGAATATAACACATATCTACACCATTTGTTGATAGATTTTCGCCACGCCTATGACACCATAAGAGCTGGAGAAAGATTAAAAAGCTGAAGAGTAAACTATAAGCAAATGACCACAATCAGCAAAACCGAACAACGCAAAAAAAGTCCCCTCCTGAAAAGGACGGTTGAGGCACGAGTGACGACAGCACCTCATAAAACGTAGTCTTGAAACCCAAACGGGAGGTCAAGGCCCTTTATGCACCATCTCACCAGAAATAAGTAAGTATGTTCAACAAACCGATGCAATAATTAAATAACTGGGACGGGCCTAGATTTCGTGGTACAGTTTGTGCAGAAACCAGTTTTACATGTTACAAATTGAGAAATAGTATTATTTCAAATAAATTTTTTAAAGAATTCAAATTATCAATTGCAATCAGATCAGCTGCTATGGTAATTTTGCATCAGTAGCTAGAACAATTTCACTATGAGCATCGTCAGTGTGTTGTTCTAGCTGACGATATTGAATTTCCGTGAGAGCTTCTATTTTTTACCAAGATCAGATTCCATATTTTTCACTTTTCTGCTTTAAAGAAAAGTAAGATAACTGAATTGGATAGACCAAAGTGACCCCTAAAACCTTTTTGACTCTAGAATAGGGGACCCAATATTTTAGCACTAAAAATTTTACACGGAATTTCCTATGTTGTGCAGTCAGCATATACACATGGTATCTATGATTTAATACACTTTTGTTTCGATCAGATACTCGATACTTTTACCTGTATTGTTCACCCCATTCTTTTATATTTGTATTCCAAAGCATCTTTTTTACACTTTTGTTATTTTATGTATGTATTCGTATGAGGCTTCCGGAACGAAAAATCTCTAATATTTAGAATAGCTATTGCACAATAATGATGTTAAATACTCAAAATATTTATTTAACATTTAAATATTTAGCAGTACATAAAAGTTAGAGCAAGTAATACATTCACATTTTCAAAAATTTACAAATTGTAATTATTTTGAAGCTGTCCACTTCTGAATGCTACTTAATGAAGGTAGAGGTATATTCAAAGTTTTCTTCAAATACAAATAACATTCTTTATTTCCCATTTGTCTCAATGTAAAAGCCATTGCCATATCATCATTACTCCAAAAAACTTTTTTCTTTCCCAGGAGTACGTTAATTTGGGATTGTGAAAATACACGTGATAACAAATTCTTTTGTTCTTTTGCTGTATATGACCTCTTTTTTAATTTATCATATTGATTTTTAATAATATGGATTTTTTTTCTTTTAAAGGCGAGCTTTTTTTCTAGTTCATAATGATTTTTACAAAGAAATTCCCTTTCTTCAGTCAACTTCTGAAATCTTTCTTTAAGTAGAAGATTTTCATCGACTGTTTTTCTTACTTCTGCCCGATCTGGAACTTCACATATCCCACCGTCCATATTTATAAAATCCACTATGCTCACTTCCATACCCTCAAGAAGTTGTGTTGGTATTGCAGTTGTTTTTAATTTACGTTTAAATAAAGGGTTTTTAATTTCCTCTTTAAAATTCCTTTCATAATCATCCGGTAAGAAATGGTCGGTGCATACTTTGGCAGAGTTTGGATTAAAATCTTCTCTGACTCGACATCGTTTTAACCATATCTGTTGTAACTCTGGGTCTGTAGGAAAGTTATGAAACTTGTAAGATGCATTTGGATCAAATTTTTGAAATACATGACGACAAGAAATGACGGCACACTTAAAGGGTTGAGTCCTAAAATATTTTGATACAGCATTATTGCGATACCCTTTAGTTAATAATTACCATATAGTAGTATCACACTGCACTTTTTTCATGTAATCTGGCACAGTTTCAAGTATTTCAGCCACCACTTTTTTCCTCATACGTACTTCTGCTCGTTTATTTCTATCTGCATTAGTACTCATTATGCTCAAGTTTATACTGTAAAATGAGCTGTAGTTATAAGAAAAGTTGTGTTCCACAACAATTATAATGTGTATAGCTATCAACCATCTACAATTTCTGTGACTTACCTATCATAAAATACTGGACATAGGTATACCCACAAATCGTAGCAATTTACTTCGAGTACTTTAGTTTAGGTTTCTCATTTAACATGTATTTATCTTACTATAAAAACATTTAGGTTAGCGTCCCATAACAATAACACAGAATACACTTTTCACTAAATGGTGAGATGATGGTGACACTGTATACAACCAAGGACAGGAACCTACCATAAGATATACAGGCTTGAGCAAAAGCATTGTTTTCCGAAGAAATGTTGCTGTTCCATGACAAAGCATAATTAGTTCCAGAAATTACATTTTACTGTTTTATGCAAACTAGTTGAACAATTCTGCAATAATAAAATGTTCACTTTGTATATCTCGAAATCAATACAATCTATTCGAAAACTGCTTTAGGCTACAATATGTTTCCGCGAAAAAGCAACCAAATGAGTATAGTCTGTTCAGTAAACATAAAAACACAAAGTGGCATGAGTGTACTTCCAGAATATATCTTTGTCTAGGAATGTACTTACAAAAAGTTACTAAGTACATTTTTTTTCTATAATAATTTTCAAGGTCAACTTTCTAGGGGATACGTTGCATTTCTGCAGGGTCCCTAGTTTTAATAATGTTGATATACAGTATTCCAACCAGAAATTGGAAAGCTATTTAAAATCAGGCCAGCATTGAGAACAGTAAGTCACTTCGTAATTTAATTCATAAAATTACTGTTTGATTGTCATTCAGTGACACTTCGATAATAACCTTCAAATTTGACAGATGCAATGGGAAGTTTGGAACACATATACGTTTTTCAACATTTTCTATGCTACTATACGGTTTTAAAAACTCAACTAGCACCTACTTAAATCATGCACAATGTTACAATGCTTTA
Source organism: Agriotes lineatus (assembly GCA_940337035.1). Taxonomy (NCBI): domain Eukaryota; kingdom Metazoa; phylum Arthropoda; class Insecta; order Coleoptera; family Elateridae; genus Agriotes; species Agriotes lineatus. The sequence continues at coordinate 213,748 of CALNHX010001094.1, forward strand.
ACAAAACAGTTACATGTACAATTTGCAAATGAACTGTCATTACTTGACAGCTGATTGACATCAGAATATTATTTACTGATTGTATGAAACCAACTTAGACATGACTTACACTTTTCATGGTGTACTAGATTTTAAATAACTTTCCAATTTTTGGTTGGAATACTATACATAGATTTTTAGTTCTTTTCTTCCACTAAAAAAATTAATGTCATTTTGACAGATATGTCATAATTTAATATCGCTTGCTTCATTTTTGCATTTAAAATATTTCTTGGTTTTCTTTGTTTATCCGATTTTATTGATGATGATGATGATTCCATGTTAAAAAATCTGGTGTGATACACTCACACAACTTCCTTTTACAGTGATCTTATAATTAGTCAAAAATTTTATTTTTAATTTTTAACCATTTGTTAAAAATTTTCAAAAATTACAAATTCTACAAAAACTGTACAAAATCGAGTGTTAGTTGAAGAGACAAATTTTCTCTAGAATTTTAAGGTGAATTCAAAAATGTAATAATATACCGGGTGTTTTATTTAAAATAGGAGTTAATAAAAAAAATAGAAAAAAAAACAAAAGAAACCCACTTTAGAAGTATTCAACTGGAAAATCACCTATCTCACATCAATACACATTAAAAATGTAAGAAAAATGTAAAGTTTAAAAAAATCGTTAGAGCCGTTTTTGAAAAAATCGAAAAAAAACTGAAAAATTACAAGAGTAAACACCTACTTCCGGTTATGCGATTTTCTTCAAAAGCTTGCTGTCTCATCTACATAGTACACAAAACTTATATATGAAGTTTCAATGCCATACCTCTTTTCGTTTTTGAGATATTCTGTTCACAGACACACAGACAGACAGACCAATGAAACAAAATATGTTTTTTGGGATCAGGGGACTCTAAAACGTGAAGATCTGTTGAAAACTCAATTTCGAATTTTTGGGGTGAATCCAATACTTCCTTTATAGTAGTAAAAGGAAGTAAAAATAGATATTTGAATATGTTTTTTCCTTGAGGTTGACATGTGTTACGGACCGAGGTCTCTGGTCCGAGGCCTGTAAGTCAACCGAAGGTAAAGAACATGAATATCTCCCGTGGTGCATACAATATTTTATCTACTAGCATATTCGTAAAAATAGTATGAAATTTCAAAATGTCATAATGACATTTAAAATTAGAATATGTAAGTATAGTCTGTTTTTTTGCTTTATGATTCAGAGCAGGCTTTGCTTTTGCATTTTTGTAACAGTGTAGGTAGTTGGTTACAAAGAAAAAACACTAGTAATGTCAAAAACTTATTACAACTGTCAATGGTTATTTTATAAGCACTATTATGCACAATGAAAGCTAAAATTACTGAACCATTGACATTAAATAAGGTATTGCCATGCTCTTTGGTATTGCTTTATTTTAAGAACGTTTATTTAAACATGGTTGTTATCTAACTGTACAGAAACGGCATAAAATTTCTAGACATCGATTTATCTTATATGTTCTAATGTAAAAATATATTATTAACAACTTGCTGATGATTTTTGTTTGCAGATCTGTGTTGTAGAAGTTATTATTTATGCTAAACATATAACAAGGATTAACTGTTTTTCAACATTCCCTAAAACTGTCACCGTTTATACACTTATGATAGTCATTATTGTCCGTGTCCAACAGTAAGTACAACCTGGTAAAAATCCTGATGTGCATCCTGCATGCAAAATAGTATATCTCTTTCCTTCTGCCTTAACTTTAAATGGATTACTTTTCAAGTCTATGTAGTGGGTCCGCCTACGCACACTGGTTCCATTGTGTTATCCAAAAACAGGAATATACATTTTTCACTAGAATTTCGAAATTGTAAATATTTCTTTAAAAAAACAATCATCGCCGAAATTACATGATTCTTCTCACAAAACAATTTTCTTCCATATACAATTTTATATTTATATCCCATAGTTTGTAATGTGTAGTATAATTTTGATTGACTCCCAGTTTAAATTAGTTCCTCTCTTGCACATCGCAATAAATTATCCAAAGTAAAAAAATCCCAATTTTTCTTCTTAATATCCTCCCTGAAACTATAGTCCTCCCAAGTTAGAAAATCCTTTTTCTTTTTCATATTGTCATTCGGTTGTTGCTGGAGTTGTGATTTTCCTTCATTTAGAATATTAAATACAGTTGAATTCAAAATCTAGCATTATAAGAAATTGTTAGATATTTTATATCTGTTTAATTCTTAATACTTACTACATCAAAGATTTGACCAAGTCTTCCAATGATGGCCGTTTTACTTAAGTTGCTATTGATATCTTTTATATTAGTAAAACAGTGTTTTATAGCCTCTAGTTTTACTATTACTACTGCTTTTTCGTGGAATTTTATTAAGCTTTACCGAAGTGTCAACTTGACAATCCCGGGGACCTTGATTTTGACGTTAGGTATATTTTGTAACTAAACTGTTGTACACTGCTAAAATAATATAAATGCAAGGCCTGCTCTGAATCATAAAGCAAAAAAACAGACTATACATCAGTATTTGAGTTGCAAACATTTTATTTATTCCATAGAACTCTAATTACTCACAAATATTTGTGCTGCTAATAATAAAAACAGACTTTCGTGATAAAAAGGTACGTAAGGTGATCCCTTACTTCTTTTTTTATAACTTAAACATTAGTTGTAAATAAAATAATGAAACTATAATAAAAACTATTTATTTCATAAAATCCTAAACTCTCAAATAAACAATAACTCGGTAACGGTTGATTAATAATATAAAAACTGGTGAAAATATCGTATGTAAGACGAACAAGCACAGTTTATCACATGGTTGGAAACATATCTATATGTTTTCAACCTATTGCCATAATAACTATGCTACCTAAACATTATTTTGAACTGTAAACCTGATGTAATAGTCAGGATGTAATTAGCTTATTCTTGTGCCAATAATGACATACTAACCTCACCTTTTTCGCCTTGATAAAGCAATAAAGTTATGCCTTCGAAACAAGGGTCTTCTTTTTGAATTGCTGCCCTGAAGAACGCATTCCCAATTATCAACGATTTTGTAATTATTTAATACGGTAACTGTAGTCTTAAACTTCCGTATTATTCCACTAGTATTTTCAAATGAAAAATAAATTTACGTTATTTATAAAAGTGCCAATAAATTCCACGCATCTCACAACCTTACATTTCTATTTTTGAGGAAGCCATTGTTATAAATTACTAAATTGAATTGCACAAATCCACTTTGGATTAACCTATTATACATCTTGTGAGCCGTTAAGTTTTCAACCAAGATTTCCTCAACTTTTCTCTCATTTAGGCTTCCACAGTAACCTCCACTATGTCTCCAGTTTTCTTTTCACTACGTATATTATTATCAGACAATTTAGTAACGTGGTAAAATTCGTATACCCCTTTATTAAAATAACAATCATTCTACCAATATTGGGCATTCCTAAAGATTGCAGTTATTAATTAGTTGCAAATGCTTGCTAACTGATCTTCCTAGAAGAAATCATGAAGAGGTTCATAATATATTTTAGGAGTTCCTTCTGGTTTTAACTAACAATACTCAACATAGCATGGACTCAACTGATACTAAGTTATACAATAGAAATGACGGTGGGTGGGTGCACAATCAAGTATTATACATAATCGCCCAAATCACTTAACTGAATTACCTGCAATTTTTTGACGTTCGAGATAAGCATGTATTGAAGAAGTGTGGTCTAAACGTATATCGTTATCCCTATAACCACTCATTATAATATCGTTAACAGTAACAATCGCCTGTATTGATTCCGCAATTTTACAAATGGGTTTTCTATAGGGTATTACCAACATCCGTAATCAATTTTAATGATATCCTTGTTGCTTAAACAAAGACAGAATTTCACTTTAAAATGTGCTTATAAAAAGTAACGATTAAAATAAAATTTTTGTAGCATTTTGTAGTGTATCCCAATTAAAGAAGTTGTTTTTGTAATAAAACATCTACATATTTTCCTTAGTTTTTGTTTTAAAACGGAATTGTATTTTATAAGCTTAGCGTACGGGATACAAAACATGATATAAAGTTGTTCTTTGAATGTCATTTTTTTGGCAGTGGTCTATTATGATATGTTTTATCGGACTTTTTCCACTGTCTAGGGTGTATATCACACAACTTTTCGGGAGTTTTGGTCTACTCCCGTCTTCAGTGTGAAATAAAGCATATTTTGCAAAACATTTTTTTTACCAACACTACTACTACATAATCTATCACTTCACTGCCTAAGAAACAATTGCTATTACTCATTGCAATGTTATGTCAAAATTAATAGTATCAACTGAAATATAGATCTGAAAAATTTGCAAAGTCGCTGACAGTTACTATCACTTTGATATTGAAGTTAAACCCTATTAGATTATAATCCTTCTAACCCATCAGCCATACAATTTCACAGCCCTACTTGATTAGTTTTTCTAATTGTATATTTTGATTGAGCAAAGTTTAATATATACCGTAAATAATTTTTGTAATCGGTATTACTTAATATAATCAGCATGGCCGCTAAAATTATGTTTATTTCTCAAGACAAGAAATGCTAATGTACTTGATTATCTGTATATCTGCAATTTCAATAGTTCCATTAATGGTTTAATTTGTAACATAGAGTATTTACTAAATAACTTAAGGGTACAAACTTTCCTTAAAAAGCATAACAACTTATTTTTACAAAACCAACTAAAAAGCTGGGCATTAACTTTCCAATTATTTATACGGCTTATATTAATTATTTTTTCACTTTCACCAAAACGAATTAATGCGAGAATTTTACGTGAAAAACGACTGATATAATGTGCACGAGAGAAATTTAGTATGCAACGCTAATCCGAGAGATGATACTCTCCCCACCCCATTTTAAATTGAATCTATAAAACTTAAACATATAAAATTACAACTTTGACAAAATGCTACCTAACAGAAAATACAACTATCGCTATTAATTGGAAAAGTTTCAATGTTGATGGAAAACAATCAGCAAATTCAAATCCAGCTAACACAACTAACGTAATGGCATTGAACCCTAAATTGTTATATATAAATTATTCGGTCCAACCACATTAGATAGATTTCTTCACCAGCGAAGATGTATTTTCTATACAACAGAAAATGCACTTTAAAATGAACAATGGCGAAAATTATCTCTAATAGCTATTTATGCAACAAGTGCTAAAAGTCGACTTTTATGCGCGAGACATGAAAATTATGAAACGAAGCCGAAGGCTGAGTTTCATAACATGTCTCGCGCATAAACGACTTTTAGCACGCGTTGCATACAATATTTTATCTACGACCTTAATTTTACCGTTATTAATCCATAAATATCGATTTAAGAAAGGTTCGCATCTGCGACGCTGCATCATAATGAATAGTAGCCTACGCCGCTGGCGATTGTTTTGGCCACGCCCGTGCTGTCAAGGACAGGTACGAAATTTAATTATTTATACTCCACATATGACTGTATTCATTACATAACGCTTTAATTATTTCAAAAACGCTTTACCTGTAACGCAAGAAGCAACTAGAATAGCTTTACGACTTCACTTGCAGTTCGAAATTGTAGTTTTGAACCTCGCGTCACTTTTAGCACATGTGCTAAAAGTAAACAGCTGATTTTTTTAAACACGGTAAACTATAAAACGTCACTTTTAGTGAAACAAGCTAGCGCTAAAAGGCCTACTTTTAGTAGTGGTCGTAGATAAAAGTAATTATAATCATGCCTAGTTTAATGATCGATATGTTTACCTAAATAGGCATGTGGAGGTTGTATGATAAATTTTAAATAACGGTTTTGCCCATGATGGTATGATGATATATGCCAGCTATCATGTAAACTATCTAACTTTACTTGCAATGCTAAAAACTTGGTGAGCATGGGCGTTTAAGGTTTTTAGTCTGTAGTGATTACAAAATGTTTGGTTATTCTAATATCTGAAGTGTGATGTAAAACGATGTTATTACATGTTCAGGGTTTTTCGTATCGACCTTGCAATGTTCACAAAAGTGTATTTAGAATTGAAAAATATTAGAAGATAAACGAAACGGCTCATTGGTAAAATAATTTTTTAAGTTAATTGCTATTGAAATCTACTAGTGTACATTAAGAAACGTCGAAAATGAATCTAAAGCTTTAATTTAATGTATTCCATAGGCTTAACGTCTACGTAGTTTATATCAACCGTTACCTATACACCATAAGCAATGCCTACAATACTTTCATCATTATACAATTTAATTTCATTTAATTAACGATTTTTTTAAATTCCCATATAATTAATATTGTTATTTGCTATACATTTTTCTATGATATATGTATAGTAACAATACTATAAGCAAATAAGTGTATCTTGAATAACGGCCTACCACTACAATACACAACATTTATTTAACATACAAACTACCTTAATTATCTTTTAGATATTAATACCACACCGATTATTTACTAGACATATTTGTACATAAATCACCTTTGTATATTAACTACCCGTACTTAACTATTGGTTTCTAAAATAAACGCTATAAATCAAACATCGTCTTCAATATTAATTTAAGTAATTTTGAACAGCCGAATGAAGAAGTTTGTTGCTATACCTATTAGAGAAATCTCGCTACTGTCTTACTGTTAACTAAAACTAATATTAGTTAAGCAATACCTGTGAAAACAGAACTAGTTTTTGAAATATCAATATTTACAGTAAAAGAAAAGTATTGATTATAATTATACGAATTACATTAAAAATTTTGGGAAGAACCTGCCCTAAGATATTTCTTAATTAATGTTTTAGTTACAATCAATCTAGGGTTACTATATTTCGTAAATCATGAATGCGCAAAAAAATTTTGTAGGTAGGTACCTACATCAAGGAGAGAAACAAGTAAGAATGCGGTATAACAGAATAGTGTTAAATATAGGTATGTATAAATCTATTCTCAACGTAGACCATTAATATTATGATTACTCGTACATGGGGCACAATCGTATAAAGAAAGAAATCAACGATAAAAATACTGAAAAAAGATATGGGAATACTAGAGCTGGCATGCTGGTACGCAGAGACTGAGAACCCCAAACATTGAAAACAAAATACTGGAGAAACAAACCAGATGATACAAAAAATAGGAATAAATGAAGTAAGCGCTTTTAAAGAATGAATACTAAAATTAGTCCGTTTTCAAAATGGAATAAAATAATTTACCATTTTAAGAGTGAAGTTTTTCGATTAAAGTTCAACATTTTACAAGTTTTTCTTCTTTCTGGTTTATAAATAGCCCAATATCAGTTGAAATTTCTTAGAATAAAGTATAAAGCTCAAAACTAGTAAACGAGGGCAGCAAACAGCGTTATACAGTAGGTTCAGATCCCAAAAAGCCAGCTATAACAGCTCAGATGAACTTAGATTCAAGCAAAAATTTGTATACAGAAGTATTTCAGATCGCTGATTACAAATTAATATAAAATCAAAATTACTTTAACAACATGGCGGATTTAATATGACGACCACATGTGGAGAATTATCAGGCTTTAATAAAAATTGGTATGCAAGGGTTTTCGAAGCAGCTGATTAGAAGTTCGAAGTCAAAATACTGCAAATGCAATGGCGTATTTTTTAATGATTTTTCATCACAAGATATGGATTATAGTGCTGTTCTACTTTGTCGTTGCCATGTATTTAATTTTCCTAGATCTTATTTAAAGTATGTACCTCTACAATGACGTATAATTCTTCTCTGCTTTAACCGAATGAATATGTTCTTCAGTAAACTAGAAAACAGACTTGCCAGAGTCCAGATAAACAAGCAAGCAATAAAATACATTTTATTATATCTAATGACGAGAATATATTTGTGTGTACCAGTGTACCTAATTGATACAGCGAATCTAGGTAGCGATCTTCGTATGATACGAACAAAGGTGTATATGAACATAGTATAAGAACAAAGAACATTAGCAACAAGTAATCCCCACTAAATTAACATGGAATAGCTGAAAATTAAAACTGCTGAATACCAGAAGAAACTTCAAAAGTATCGAAAAAATGAAAAAGACACTCTCGGTGAGTGCATTGCAGACACAGTACGTGGCATAATAGAAACATCTTAAATGACAACAAAGAAAAAATCACAACGCAAGAAAAAAAAACTAATTAAAGAAACATTTCTTTGTTATAGGTGAGTGTAATAAGTCACCAACCTTATTTTGAAAAGGACGTCAGTTAATATTCAGCGCGAGTTTATTTTCAATTTCTGTTGGTATCCTTACAGATAAACGTGTGGTGCCTGAGTGCGTGTGTAACGTATTCGTGGGCACCGATCGAGCACACTTCGTCTTCGATTGGCATAATGCAACGGTAAACAAGTACGTGAGGCAGCTACCCTTAGCCGAGCGGGTAAACCGTCTAATTAGTAATAATACTAATAATATTGCTGGTAGCTATGGTGCGGAGTCAAATTTGACAATTATTTCTCTTTGCAAATTAATGGAATTCATGTTGCTCTATTTTTCCAGTATCTTTTCAGTATTCTTAAAACATCATGACATTTTTACCTATTTTGGTACATAATTTTAAATACTCTTCAACCATAATTGAATCTGACAAATAGTGTTACCTTGTTTTCTTTATTAAATACGTTAAAAACGTCTTCTTCCGCACCGTACTGAATTACTTACAAATCATTTTAAAAATGCAAAAATTATTTTAATTAGAGTAAATCCACATATGACAAGTGCTAGAAAGTAGGGATGCACCGATACCGATACTCGGTATCGGCATATCGGCCATATCGGCCGAATTAGGGATATATCGGTATCGGTCATATCGGCCTTCCTTTTTGCCGATATATCGGCAAAAGTGAATTTCCTTTCAATATTTAATATTTTAATATTTATTATAAGAAATGAACAATAAAATGTAAATAATCATTGTGGAGTATAAAATATAACTACTATCTAATATTGAAAATTCATTTTTTGAAAATTATTATGTAAAAACATTAGGCTCTCCATCCAGTGTGTTGCACCATGCAGCAAAATATCTTCCAGCTTCTGGAATGCACTGCATCAGCAAAAAAGAAAAAGGTAAAGGTTCAGGGTCATTTAAATTCCCCCAGCTGGGGACCCCTTGCGTCCCGCTTCAGCCAATAACGGGAATATTTCAGAATGAGTGGAGTATGCAAGAGAGGCCAGGAAAGGTGAGAAGTACTGCCCCGACATTCGCTTCAGAGAAGGTACTCTGTTGACCCAGGAAAACCACCTAAAAACCTGAATCAAAGAAGGCTGCCAAGGGAAGCGAACCCACGACCTCTCAAATAGTAAGCAGACATGGTAACCACTAGTCCACAGTGCTCGGTCCATCAGCAAAAACATTCGATCAGGCGACGCCATTTCAAGGTCTTGCATCATCAGAAATTGTTAACAATACTAATAGGTCAAGAAAAAAAAATTACTGTGTTAAATTGCGTTATTAAAACGAAATGACAATAAGACACCTCCATAAGCAAACCTAAGCTAGAGTTCGTATTTAGGGGATTACCCCGCCCGAATCAAGCAAGCAGCGGCGCACACGTGCTTGCATGTAGTCAAAAAGTAGTGGAGAGAGCAATGAGAATATATCGGCCGATATATCGGCATATCGGCCTCGATTATATCGGTATCGGCCGATATATCGGTATCGGCCAAAAAACCCGTATCGGTGCATCCCTACTAGAAAGCTAACATCTACAAATTTTGTAGCATACATTTTATTCTTAATTTTGAAAAAAAAAAAATTCCCAGCAAAAACAACTTTATATCAGTATTTTTGAGAAGTGCTGTAACACAACAGATTCTGATTCAGTATGTTACAAAGTAACTACACCAATTTTTACTTCCTTTTACAATTAAAGAAGTATTGGATTCACCCCAAAAATTCTAAATTGAGTTTTCAACAGATCTTCACGTTTTACAGTCCCCTGATCCCAAAAAACATTTTTTTTTCATTGGTCTGTCTGTGTGTCTGTCTGTGAACAGAATATCTCAAAAACGGAAAGAGGTATGGCGTTGAAACTTGATATATAAGTTTTGTGTACTATGTAGATGCGACAGCAAGCTTTTGAAGAAAATCGCATAACCGGAAGTAGATGTGATTTTTCAGTTTTTTTCGATTTTTTCAAGAACGGCTCTAACGATTTTTTTTAAACTTTACATTTTTATTACATTTTTAATGTGTATTGATGTGAGATAAGTGATTTTTCAGTTGAATACTTGTAAAATGGGGTTCGTTTGTTTTTTTTTCCATTTTTTTTATTAACTCCATTTTAAATAGAACACGCGGTATATTATTACATTTTTGAATTCAGCTTAAAATTCTAGAGAAAATTTGTCTCTTGAACTAAAAATCAAATTTTTGGCTAATTATAAGAACACTGTAAAAAGATGTTGTGTGCGTGTATCACACCAGATTTTTAGATTTTAACTTTGTTTTTAGGTCGATTAGGTTAAATGCCCTGTACTATACTACCTATACATAGTTACCTACATCATTGGTACATATTAATACTGTAACAGCGAATTTGGCACATTTGCACTTTATAAAGCCCAAACTATAAAAACCGAAATGTGTATCTCTAATTAGTATACATTTGAAAATCTGCAAAAAATGTTAAGATAGTAGCACTTTTTCAGAACCAGGAACTTTTCTCGTTATGGACACAATATTGTAGCATACATTATTTGAACGCCTTTATTCAAGCAAACTGCAATAATACGAAGTAATTGTAATTAACTGACACGAAGCCAGAAAAGATAAAACTATAATGGAACTTTCGTGTTGTCAGAAAACATGTGTTTAAAACGTTAATACTCATCAACTATTGTGTATTATTATAATATATACTTTGCAATAATGCTTTTTCATCACATATAAATCTTTTTAATAATTTCTTTTACTAAGTTATTTTCATTTTATTTCTGGGCGTTTCTAGTTAGGGCTGGAGATTTTTAGCTTAATTTGAACAAAAAACTACACCTTTTCGTAGAGAAGATGAAGAAGCCAATTGATTAAATTAATTTTATTGCCACAGGTTGGTCAAGTCATTCAAAATTTCAACGTTTCGCTACTTAAGTAGCTACTTCAGAACACATTCAAATTTAATTAAAACATGTTGCTATCTAAAATACAATTTATTTTAAATGAGATAAGTAAATCGATTAAAACACTGTCATGTGTTACTTGCACAAGTTTTTGAGATTATTTTATATTAATTACTGTATTTTTATATGTATTAACTAATTACAAACAAACAACAACATAACCTCAAGATATTTTTTTAATCGATTAACATATCTAACATAAAATACATTATATTTCAACATGTAACTAAATTCCGATTTGTTCTGAAGAAGCTACTTAGGTAGCGAAACGTGAACATTTTGAAGGATTTGACCCACCCTTCGCAAAAAATTAATAAATTGGGTTTCTCGAGGAAAAACTGTAGTTATCTTTTCAAATTAACCATATTTTTCCTCTACTTTAGCTTTTCCAATAGTGTTGCAGTTGGAATTTATTAGCTTAATCTTTTGCTGGAATAAAGTTTCAAAAACATTTTAAGAAATATAGTGGACATATTTGACTAAAGATATAGTTATTGTAAGATAAAATCAATAAATTTCTGTTATTGGCTCATTTTGTAATTTTATAGGTATTATAGAAAATGGAAAAAAATATCTACACAGTTATTTCGATTTCAATCGTTTTATATTTGATAATTGGTAGTAATAAGACTTCTGTAATCCTACGCGTTTTTTCTTAGTAATATCTTATATTTTCTCTGCTATATAAATAAATGGCAATTTCCTGAGACGTATAAAACAACAGCGTATATATAATTTTGTTAAATATTGCAATGAACACACTCTAGTTAAATGTCTATGCAAAAACGGATTTTGTATCATATAATATTTTCAAGTTTTGACTTTAGTTTAGACATACTAAACAACGTTCCTATAATTTTATACGTTGCTATATAAGGTATAATTTTCTAGTTTTATTCTAAAATATCAAACATTAATTGTTAGACCTATTGAATTGACTCAGGTGCAATTTGTTATTAAAACAATCCATTAGTCGTATCAAGAGTTTCTTTGGCATGGTTTGATAACATAGGTATGTACAGTGACCATGAAGTTTGTTGACAAGTTCGTTATTATTTCCTCGATGATCCTTTTTTCTGATGCGTTTTAAGTGTTAAGCACCCACGATTGCCTGCAGAAGCTGGATTGGGATATCGCAATGGCACAAGATTTTTTTATGGTCAAGGTATAAGATTAGGTACTATATTACTAGGTCACACCCCTCTACTGAAAAGTACATTATAAAATTAAATGTGCAGTTGGAAACTCAAAACAAGTCAAGATGCTCTATAAGTATTGGATTTATACTCTTCTATAGGTACATTTTTGCACTACCGACAAAATGATTTGACTTTGTAAACTCTCAATTACGCCAATAAGTACTCAGAATAATTTGAAGCACTAGTTGCAACTAATACTCTGTTGATGAATAAATCAGTATTTTTGTTATCAAAACAATAATACCTAACCATTGCATATAAAATAAGATACACACAAATATATTTTCGTAGGAATGAAGACGATTTAATTGAAATACTAAATGGTAACTTTGGACACACTGCACTGCCATATTTATTAATCACAAATATACGAAGTGAGTATAGATTTTACCTGGACTTTCTCATACAGCAATAATAAGAACAGCGCAGATGATGAAAACAATTTTATTTTTTTAAATAATGTTTCTGCTTCAACACACTATTATAACAACGTTCGGGCAACTTGCCAATCTCAACAGAACAAAAGTGCTTTGTTTGCCTGCGAACTCAAATTTGAACTGGTTCCATCACATTCTCAAACGACTTAAATTTGTGGCCTTCGACTCGTATATACAGGTTGATAAGTTAGGATTATAAGGTGCATGAAGCATAAAGGTAATTTATCCAGCTATTCTCGGATTAAGCGGGTAACGTGTGGACGGGCATTATCATGCAAAAGAATATGAATACTTGAATTGTTGGTATCATTCGATATTGACAGCATCTTTGATTGAGCCAAAACTCACTAGTGAATATTCCTGAATACAGTTGCAGTAACGAGTCTTTGAACATGGGGAAGACTTGATGCACCTTTGGGCACCATGACGAATGACATATACCAATCAGATACTGGATTTCTTGAAAGGCATTCTTCACCAAATTGTGTATGTAGCTGCCAATAGTTATCGATATTTATTAGCAGGTTTCTCACCTTCAGCACGTACAAATTTGATGATAATTCGTTGTGCAACAGAACTGGGTTCATCACTTGAAGACCGTTTCGACACAACTGTCATTGTTTACGCAAATAGAACAAAATCTCTGGTATCTATTGACTTCGTGAGTGTCCTCATTATTTCGAAGTAAATTCAGAAATAGTTCGTTATTATAAGTGAAAAATGTAAGTGCATGTCAATATATAATTCTTTCGTAATATTATACCACCCACTACTACTTCCATTGCACTTCCGCGTAGTATAAATGATATTTGAAATCGCATGGTAAAACATTTCTTATTCATCAAATAAACTATTTTGTAAAAATATATTTTGATAAAACAAAATTGTTTGTAGCCAGTACATATTTGCTAGGCAATGTTACAGAGTTTTTTTTGTGTTTCGATACTGATAGCCACCATTTGATGTAACGTTAGTAGTACTAGAAACTAGAAACTAGAAGAATTAGAAACAGTTGTCTTTCTACCTGAACTTATTATAGCTTGCCCATAACCCTGCATTTTTCTCTAAAATAGTTGGAATTATCTAAATAAGCTAAAGTATTTTAAAACTAGTTTATGATGGAAGCTCAAATGACATATAAGTCACCTATATAAACATGTTACGTACTGGCTAAACGTGCGTTAAAAATCGGAAAAACCTTTTCAGGTGATTTAAAAACTTTAAGTTTACAACATGCATTTTAGGACGTCCTGTATCTATTTCAATAGTTCTCGGGTCTAGCACTTACTATGACTATCTTAAATAGAATATTTTCTTTGGAAGCTTACACTGTTAAGAAAACTTTGGAGGAGAAATAGTTACTGCAATTTTTTGATATGGTTTGAGGACGTCAATTGGCCCATACATCCACGACACGCATTTTAGGACCATCCTACATTTACTTCAGCATACTCCCAGCATAAAGACTACTACAATAATGCTAAACTTACTGTATTTGTAAACCTTATAATTCGGCAATAAAGTCTTGGAGGACACGAATTTAATAGACTTTAGACCTGTTTTAGGTCCTCAAATTTACATGCATTTTAGGACCATCTTGCATTTATTTCAGCATCTCCGCAGCGTAACGACTACTATAACAGTGTTACACTTACTTTTTTCTGAAGCTTATAACTCGGCAGAGAAGCTTTGGAGTAACAATATTCATTGGAACTTGTTGACTTGTTTTGAGATCTTCAAATTTGCTACACGCATTTCAAAACCATCCTGTATTTCTTTCAGTAGCTCCTGAGGTTAACGGTGACTACTGCGTTCTCGTAAAACAGTGGTGGGTATTTGATTACTGATTGCCAGATATGGCTGTTACTTAACAATTGCTCAATTTTTGTCTTGCATTACTTCCATGGAATCGTGTTTCGCACTCGATTGTTCTCGCTGCCCGAATTTGCATTAGCGCACCTTGCAACGAGCGCGCTATTAACGTTTGGAAGACCGCGTAATGACTCTTAAATGGTGCACTTGTAGTACTCGAACATTTCACACGCGGAAATGAACAATAACAGATGTAAGTATGGTGTTTATAGAGACATGTGTTCGTGGTCGGATAGACAAAGTAGCGCAATCCCTGAGACTCGCCGGGATATTTATGGCCGGAGGGTCACAAGCCATTGCTCCTGCCGCATTATTACCCAACAGGGTTTATATTCGATTGTGTAGACGTTCGCAAAATATATACACCTGTTGGAGTTCCTGTTGCTCCAAATATTGCACTTACTGATATCTTAATCGGCCGCAACTTTAGATAAATGATAGAGCTGCTTAAGACCAGTGCAAGTTACTACTGTGATTTATTAGCGACCGTTTCTACTGCCCTCTGTTCTTCGCAAATCGGAATACGTAATAGGGAGAGGCTATCGATATGTCTGTCTGTAAGTAGACTGCGGCTTGCTGTAGATGCCCATAGCAAACGCTCTTGTATAAAAATAATCTACATATAAGAGTGACTAATAGTATGTATCCGGCGGAGAGTCAGCAACACGAAACGGCCTTATCACAGTTACTATCGTAATGGTTTCCATGGCACTTGAATACACTTTACATGGGCAAAAGTTGCTATTAAGCCACCGGGTAATCTGCCAACTGGTGTCGATAAACAGATGGGCGGGCAGCCTAGTGGATTGGCAAGTTTTCCATACTAATTAAAACGTTATATGCAAATTTCAACGCAAAATTATGGGTTCTTATGCACTTCGAGTGGAATGGTGCAGAAACATGGCCGCTGATCATTAATTTAATAACATAATTTTACTTAATAACTTAATTTTAGCTGCATTTTTCAAAACCTCGTTACAAATAGCACGTCTTCATATAGCGTGTACGGGGAACCTATACATATAATAATGCATGCACTTGGCAGACATAAAAATTGCAGTCGGTTTAATTATAATAATTAACAGCTTTTCTAAAGTGTACGCACTTTTAACAATAAGGGAAGATTGTGTTTTGCTGTTATTAGGCTTATGTAGAGCCATATATATTTCTATATATGGAAGAGATTACACTTCGAAGAGCTTACTACAATTTAATATCAAATTCCAAAATTTTTATTAACTATCACGAGCAATAAAATAATATTGTGTTAAAAATGTTCGCTGCCACACTTTTAATCAAATTTGACATTGTATAATATACAGTATAACCCAAAACTCTCTTTGTTATATACCTATATACAAAACTGTATTACTTTGAACGGGAGGGCGACATTGAACAAAAATGCACTAAAATTTATTTTTGTTCATAACTTCGTCAAAATACAAAATATCACATTAATATATTTTTTTACAATAAGCTAATGTGTATTTCATTATAATTATTGACTATATAAGTGGATAATAAAATAAAAAGTAACTTTTAAAAAATTATGACACTCTTCAACTTTATTTGCTGCAGATCAAACGATTGCTTACAAGTACTGGAAACCTATCAAAAATGTCAGGGCAGTTATTTCTTATGACCACAGAATAGAACATTTTTATCTCTTCTGATTAACTTTATCAAATATTAATTTTTGTCTAATATGTTACAAAATTTTTATGAGCATGGGGTTACTTTGAACAGCAGAAATAAGCAAAAGATGCAATCCCATATTATTCAGTTGTGCAGTTGAACTCAAACAGTGATAGTTGCAAGTGATTGCATTCTTAATTTTAAACAAAAGTAAAATGCGCACATATAAAAGAAAGTTAGGTAGCAGAAATTATAAAAACTACACGCAGCACCGTTAAAAAATGGTGTCAAGAAAATTGAGTCCGGAAAAATTACATTAACCGCCGCTTCAAAAAATTTCGGAATTGCAAAAGGAACGCTCAGTCATAAAATAAATAATAAATTCCAAATGAAACCTGGCGGTCAAACAGTGCTAAGTAACAAATTTATTATCAATAATACTCCTAACAGCATTTTCTATTAATTTTTTATATAATCTGTGCTATTTGTTATTATTAAGAACATTATTTTCCATTTGTTTAAATTATAGGTGTTAAACCTGCATTCAACGAATCAATTCAAGTTGTTTTAATTTGAAATGTTCAATTTGAAACTTTAGTGATCAAATGCTATGAAATTTTTTCGCTCTAACCAATGGTGGAGTCAGTTTGAACGTGTATCACATGCATTTAAAGTTATAAGCAACTAAATATTATGTTCCAAGCTTGTGGGGTGACATTGAACAGCCACTTTTTATTTTTTTAAGATACAGCATTATTGTTTACAACACAAAGATTCTCATTTTCGGATATAGCACAACAAGAGCCATAATGTCATCTATTTAAAGTAATGAAAATGTGTTAAATTTTTGATATATGCAAAAACATAAATTTTGTTCAAAGTTTTACGGTAGCTAATTTTATTTTGAATTCAGTCATAGAATATGTATTTCCTATTCTTTTTTAAATTAAAATGTAGTATAGGTACATATTACAAATAACATTATGCCAAATATTTGTATGTATAGATGGTATATAGGAATATAAACATTAATCTTAGAACACTGAAATGCTTTACAGAAAGGACTAAACAATTTTTAAAAATGTATTCCTATTGTCAGTAAGTGCTAAATGACGATAATAATAATAAGATATAAATATTATACATTTTCAAATTACCATAAAGCTATGTATACCATGTGTATGCGCTATGCGCTAACTACGCAACATAAGAAATCCTATGTTAAATCATTAATACTTAAACATTGGCTCCCCTATTAAGTAATCCTAGAGCCAAAGTGTTAATATAAAAGTTTGATGGGTCAATTTAGTTTGTCCACTTCAGTTATTACCTTACTTTCAAAGTTTTACTACAAAGCAGAAAGGTAGAAAATATGGAATCAAACTTTACCCAAAAAATAGGGGCTGCCATGAAATGATTGTTGCCGGTGTGTTGTTTTAGCTAAAAAACGTCAAATTCAAGGTTTCTTCCATGATTTAGGTATTTATTAACGAAACAATAACTACTGGAATAATATGTTCTGTATAAAATTGTTCTTATGTGGAAATATGATGAAAACATGATCACTTTCTAATGAAGTAGGAAATTAAGGCAATACACACCGGCGATGCTCAATTTTCATGGCAATGTTTTTTTTTATTAAAGTTTGATTAAATGTTTTCTACTTTTCTGTTTTGTAGGAAAACTTTGAAAGTAAGGTTATTACTGAATTGACCTCTAAAATATTTGTATTTACTCTTTGACTCTAGAATTAATAGGGAAGCAAATATCTTAACATTAAAAATTTAACATGTGATTTCCTACGATACACATGGTAGGTATATGTCGAGCCTATTATACAATCTTCACTCTGTGAACAACTGACATTTTTGTTGTACTTCATACTACGAGGGCTGTTCTGTTAATTTTTGTTAGTTGGCTGATTTTCTACGACTACTACACAATTGTTGAACGACTTGAGGAAGGCAAACTTCTTTATGCCAATCAGAAGTTACAGTTTTACAATAGTCAAGAAGAATTACTGTAACTACATCATTGCATCTGAAGAAAGCTGCAACTATTTTTGTGTTTGCAATATTTCCGCGAATAATTTTTCTTGGCGTAGCCTCATTTCAAAACCCAAACACTCGATTGCTGTTTAGTCTCGGGATCATAATTATAGAACCAAGACTCATAACCCGTGACAACAGTAAATACATGGTTTGAAGATCCTGCATCAAACTTTTTTAACATAACTCTACACCAGTCCACCCGTGCTTGTTCTTCTTGTTTGGTTAACAAATGTGAAATCCATTGACTTGTCGAATTCCTCACACACAGTTGTAACTGCTGCGGATTCTTGCTGAGTCTCTTTATGAGTTCCATTCCAATTTTTCTCAAGCAGCTTTTTGGTGACGTTAACGTTTTCAATACAAACAGCTACTAGAGGTCGTCCAGGTCTCGGTTCATCTTCCACCATACACTCTCTACGTTTAAATTCACGGAAAGAGTAAGTAACTGTGGATAACGAATGACTACAGTCGCTGCAAGTTTCCATTAAATTTTGTCAACTTTGGTCCTATGTCAATTCTTTTTTATAATAGTAGAAAATCATTGTCCAAAAAATATACCGCAGCACTTACATAATGTCTAACAGGTAACAAACAATTTAGAAAAATAAAGAGTTTTTATCCCTCTGCGCTTTGAACTCTAAACTCTCAAACTGGAGACTAACAAAAGAATGAGCTTTCAACGTATCCAAATGTTTCTAATTTCTATTTGTATTGGCATGAATGACCTACTACTAACAGTTAGCAGAACTGTCCCCGTATTGTTATTTTTCATCATTGTTATTTTTGTTTCCAATATAGTAATTTGCACTAGGTTTTTGCTAGGCATTTAAGTAATGTAATAATCGTAAAAAATAATCACTTATAATACCATGAGTAGTCTAAGTTATGTCGACTATTTTTGCAGTGGTGTCACGAATGTCCATTGCGCTTTGGTATGATTAGGACGAGTGCGTTAGCACGAGTCCTAATCCCAAGCGCAATGGACATGAGTAGTGATACCACTGCAAAAATAATCTACATAACTTTGACTAAGAATGGTATTCGAGGGACTATTTAATGAACCAAACTACCTTTTCAAATTAGTTTTCAGTGAATCTAGCAACAAGCTACGCAATTTCTATAGTAACAGAACACTAATATTGACTTTTTCTAATAAAAATCGCATTTGTTAAAAATAGTCACTTGAATACCTTCTAGGAAGATATATCCACTGATATTTTTTTGATTGGTCAAGAAACATCAGAATTCTGGATTTTTATTGGTCACTTTTTGACACATGACAGGTGAATTGAATAGTCAATTTTAATTTTTCTAAAATTTTTCCAAAAACTACGCTATGTATTTTAAAGTCTAGTTCTAGATTTTTTTCTGTTTGATCTAATTAAACTCATTTACACATAAAATTGTCTAGATGTAACTGCAAATTAAATTGTCAAAATTCAAAAGTAAGGGTAATGATTAAAAAACGGATATTGTATCATTGATTTTAAATTCTATTATATAAGAATATAGCGGAATTAAAGATCGTTGAAAGTCTGTAATGAAGCGGCCTGGAGCTACCCTATACTATTGACATTCCTTCAAACCTAGATGTGAGATGTATAATACTATCAAAATAACACAAATTATAGCTACAGATGATATTTTATTAAAACCAATGAAATATTGTAACTATTAAAAAACACCTGTGCTGTAATCTGCTGTAAGTGATATTTAATTTAAAAACGTATTTATAAAAACAGGCATAACCTTATACTTTACTGTATCCAAATATTATAATCCTAACGTTTATATTTTTTCAACATTAATTTTTTAATAGGTCTATAGAAAGCTCTAAGGCATATTTTATGTTAATTATAAGAACGAGTGAACACCGTTTCATCTTGACATCAGTACCTATACAGGCTGATATGTAAGTCCACTTAATAAATTTAGCCACATAGCGATCTCATAAAACTGAACAACTTTTTCATTTGCAATTTTTTCGAAAACACCCCCAAAACTGAGTTAAAATTCAAAATAGTTTTACTCTAAAAATGCATACCCCCCTACTGATTAATATTTTACTTATTGGCATAAAACATAAAAAACGTATCATTAAAATGCAAACAAACAAAAACTGGATAGGTACCGATAAAACTATTAATTAACATCTCCTCACCAACGTACCTTATCAATTGAGGTGGGAAAATGATTGACCGCAAGTTTTTTCTGCAAGAACTTTGCAGTTTTAGTATACTTGTGTTTGTAGATTTGCTTACCGAGCGGCTCGTCAAATTTAGGGAAGATAAATTATTGAAAATATATATGTATGTATTATCGGTAACCTCATTTTACTTTGCGGTGTAGAGGCTGGTTAAAATAAAAACGATAAATAGAAAATCTGTTCAGTTAGCTAAGCTCGATTGCTGGTTAAAATTATTATGTGGACTTCCATAACACCCTGTACCATACTATTGTTAAAAAAGGTAGTTCCTTGCAAATTAATTATTCTGGATTTGTGATAATATATTAATTACAAATATTGATTTATCTGGAAACTTTGCTTATATAAAGAAATGCTAATTTATTGTAGGCACATCTGTGAAGCTTCTCCTTTATATCAGTGTAAATAGTACACTACGGACTATGTACTATGTCGTCAAACAATGGCCACTATGCCATCAGATAGGATTTTTTAAATTACTGTTTCCTTGAAAATACAGTCATTTCTATTTAATGACTCAATTTAGATTACTGTAAACAATCTGGACTCATAAATATAAACATAAATGACCCGGAAAACTGTGCGTAACTCTAATCTTTAGATCCGAATTGCTTACGAATAATGTTTTTCAGGGGAGCTATTTAGACGAAAAAAGTATACGTAAACAAAATAGAACGTATTTGGAGGTACATGCTATGTTTATGTTAAGCAATTAGAACAGTATATTTAGTTGTGTTAAATAGAAAATACTAAAAGTATGAAGTAAAGAGAATATAGTAGAACCTGTTTTTCAAGTTTTGCCATATATCAAATGATAAAGCACAATTATTATTTTATTTGAGTGTCTACAGATAAAGTTAAAGAAAGCTATCAAAGACTGATGGTTAATCAAATTATATGTGCAGAGCTCAAAATACTCAGAGACATTTTAACATAAGTAATAAAATTGCAAATTTGGAGAAATTAAGTACAGTAATCGATAAAAGTAATGGCCAGTTAACCTCCCAGTAGTTGTAATATTTACAACTGCATTAGAAAGAACTTATTTGCAAATTAATGATGAATAACACTTTGGGATGTCCAGTATTTACTTTGAATTTTTATAAATATAGGAATGCGATGGCTTCGGAACATTAATTTTTGCGCTAAGTGTACATAAAAATATTGCAAACCACTAAAGCAGTTCTGGCACGTAATTATAACTAGTCACTACAAACAATACTGAAATAACTAAAATTTGGCTCTGTTGGTTTCTTTGTTCATAGAGCATTTCCTTCTGCATTACATGGGTGACATTTTCGTAGGTGGTATATAGAGAAAAATCCCAAGTTAAATGTTACAATCATGAAATTTTGTCATAAAGATTAATAATTTCCTGAACAATTTTTGAAAGAGGTGTGAAATCTTTAATAATCAGTAGGTCTGTACTTAATGCAGAGACCGTCGCTTGGAAAAATATGTATTATTGTCGATGTCATTTACAACAGTGATTGGTTTAAACGATTTTGTATTGCTTGTACCGTACAAAGCCAACTAGAGGACAACTTTGAGAAAGTTAAGATTTTTTTACAGAATAGTGAATATGTTACAGACCGCAGGTATAAAACGTATATAAACGGTCTGGGGTGTTTATAAAATGACTGCTACTTTTAAACCGTATGTGCAAGAGACTTACTTTTTCCAAACGGCTTAGGACGTTTACAAAATGACTAAGTAATTTATATATGGTCTGAATATTATTAGGCAGTATATTTAAATGGTGAGTTATAAAGACAGTAATCAGATTTTTTCTATTTATTAGAACAACTTACATCATTTCTACACTTTGCTTTAACGACTGGCAATTTATTTAATTTGTTTCAGTACTGAAATTACTCGTAAATACAAATAAAAGTCGTTACAATGTGTCTATACTTCATTCACCGAATCCAGATTTAGGGGGCCAATTTATTTTCAGATCAGAATCAGCAGAATTCTATGAGACAGGCATCGCACAATTTTATAATTGTCAGTTTTATTCAAACAGTTGCCAAATTTGACACAAAACTATAGGTAACCTCTATAATATACTACATTCTATGTTCTAAATTTTAATAAAATCATATTAGTAATCAACTTACTGCTGATATTTGTAACTTGGGTTGCAGATCTTTCTGCCTCGATTCGGTGAATGAAGTGTAGTTGATTTGTTGTCAACATACGGTCTGCTACTGGATAGTCCGTTTATAAACGGTCTAGTCCTTATAAAAAATATTATTTTATCAACATTTTGCCTGCTTAATTTAGACCGTTTATATACGGCCTAGTCCTTTTATATACGGTCGGATTTTACATACGGTCTGTAACAAATACATTAGATAACTTAAAGAAATACAGTTTTGTAGTAAGAATTATTTTTAAATTGACAATTGTAGCATAATACTAGAATTATGTATACAAATTCTAGTTGTATACATCCGACGCCTGCTTGAAAAATATTCGTCTTAAATAGCATGCGATATCATTCCGTTCGAAGAATATTATTATTAGAATAATTTATGAACGACGTTACGAATAGAACACAAAATATATTAAATTGAATATTATAAATAAATAATTTATTCTTATTTTTTTAATTATTTTTTTAAATATAAAATTTTGTTTTTTACTACGTAAACTTTAAAAATATCTCACACGTATATCATTTTGCCTCCCTATATTAGAAACATGTTTTATAGATCATTAACTATTTCATAATGGAATAAAAGCCGCTATTGCAATAAATGCTTGGACAAAAAGCTTTTTTATATTGATGGCAGCCAAAATGAAAAAAATACTTAAACAATTACCTGTTACAAAAATAACTCCCTAATATGAAAAAACAACTATTATTCTAATTAGAATAGATAAATCATTAATGGTATAATGTATTCATATTAACCCCACATTCATGAACATTAACCTTTATTTACTGTCATTTTTAGAATAATTACTGTAATCAAAAATTAATATCTAGCTGTTACCTATGCAATCAACTAAACTGCAAGTCATTAACATAATGGCGCAATAATTAAAATCACCAACTAATTTAGTTTTTTATGTAGACGCTTTTGTGTGAGTTATTATAGTTTATTTACCTAGACATTATGCCTTATGGAGCTGTTAACAGTAAATGTGACGCATCAGGAAACGACGTTTTTTCAACCGCAATAATCGGAATTGTTCCCGTAAGTGCATAAGTACGTGAAGTTACGAAGTGAGGATATTTCCATTAATTTTGCACCCTACTTCAACGGTAAATTACAAAGAGGCCCTACGTCTGGCAGATTTATGGGAGAATTATTATTGTCTGTTTATTTGATTTTATTTGAGTGAGCCTATAAAAGTAGTCTTGCCTTTTCATAGGGGCGTTGCAGACCTTGTGCTTGCAATTCGTGCCCCGAGCACCATTACAGCCTGTTATTATCTCATTCACGATCTTCTCCTATAATTGTTATGTATGCGTTTACATCTAAATAAAACAGAATAATAATAATTGCATACGCGGTAACAATAAGTGCCCGTTAAGGCACAGTCGTACAGTCCGCTCGTCTCGAATGTTGGACGGACTTGGATCATTAAAATGCAATTTCTAACACTATAATTAACAGGTAACGCATCATTCGGGCAAATCGTTTTATAAATCAAAGAAATTACAGGCAAGTGACATCGGAATCAATATTAGGCTTTCTGGCTGTCAGATTGGATAAAACGCGGGCTATATTTTAGCGAGCATTAGCGCAAGTATTGCACTTATTAGTGTTGTGCGAATTTATGTGAACACATTAGATTTATATCTTGCAACATTGAATTTTCTTTTATAAATGTTTTATGTAAAAAATATATTTGCCAAAGAATGCGAATAAAATTTAAAAATGAAAAAGAGAAGGTGAAGTAATTGAAGTGATAAAAAGAAAGAGTATCCCCCAGACGAACCTTCACATATGGAAGAAGGGCTGTTTGGTCATAGAAAGCGCTCCGACTGCTCGAATGATAAAACAGAAGCTGCTATGGACCAAAACATAGGTCGGGTAATGTTGTTCTCTGTTGAGGCGCACATATTAATGTAGAAGCAGTGACCAAAATTATAAAAAATGTACAGAAAATGTTTAGGAGATATTTTGTGTACAAGCAGCCCTGACCACTAACACCAATAAAAGGGATAATAAACAGTCACAAATATAAACAGTTACTCGAACAATATTTGGACAAAAATTAAGAAGGAGCAATTGCCACAGCTATCTACTATAGGTATATAGAAATAGTTTGAAAAGAAGAGGATAACGGAAAAGCTATAGCTCTTTGTGGAGGATAATGGAAATGGATCGAACATATAAAAGATCATCGAAACAGTAATTCAGGTGTGATTTTGGAAGATCGTCAAAGACGATTAATTTGCTGTTGAAACAAGTGCAGATCATTAAAGTCAAAGGAGAACACTTATGACAAATTGTTTTCCACTAAAAGTTGATTTTGTTCGTACAGCATTTCAATAATTTGTTTTGGCTGTTTGTGATATTAACAGTATTATAAACAAATTTTATTATTATTGCAAATGTAATGATTCTTTGGGTAATTAAGTTAGAACTCGAGATAATAAATAAAATAGCCCGTGTTCACATTAATTGGCACACTACTGTATTAATATTTAAAGTGTAGTCGGAGTTCGGCAGTGGAATCTGGCGGGAAGTGACCGCTCAACTCCGGGCCCGATGGGGCCCAAAGGTCGGACGCCGCTTGATTTATAGCTCTTCCACCGACCGAAATAGAGCCCTTCATCGGAGTGACACGTCTTAAATTTATACTGCAAATTCGAAATCGAAATAGTGCTCAACAGATGATGCGATGCAACGAGTGGCACGCGCTCTTTCTCGTCATTCAGTGACTTCATCGCCACCATCATCAGCACCGCTAAGCCTAGCGGCTTGGCCTTTCTTAACTAATTAACAAATGAATCCACTTACTTTGTCCCAAATGAACTCGTTTCATCCAGGGGTAGATTTGAGGCGGATTCTGGGGCTGCGAGCTCTTGGAATTGTTATTGCTCGTCCCCGTTTTCTCCGTGCTCGAGGTCGAGCTAGTGCTGGACGCGGGGGAGGATAAGTTCTGGGAAGTCGTCGACGACGATGTGGGCTGCTTCCCCTGCGGGGAAGTGCTGACTGATAAGGGCGACGATAAGCTCTTGGACGTGATGGTCGCACTGCTGCTGCTAGACGTTTGGCTGTTAGACATGGGCGGCGTGCTCCGGGCCGGCGCCCCCGTGGTGCTCAGGTCTTGAGGGGACGCAACCCCTGTAGAAGACGTGGAATCCGCATATTTACAGCTCGCCGTTGTGCTGAGAATTCCAGGGCTCTGAGCCCCTGGGCTCGAGTGGTGCAAATGTGTGGAGCTTCCGGTCAGTCGCTGGGGTTGCAGTTGAGTGTAGTCGCCCATCGGGGGCTGCAGCCCATGTCCAGGGGCAGGGGTTGCGTAAGGGTGCTGGTGGTATTGTGGGCCTACCTGAGGTGGAGAATAGCATGCTGGGGGATAACTAGAAGCCGAGGCCGCGTTGGGGTTGTAGTAGTCAGATCCTGGACTAGATACTTGATGGGCCCCTTGCTCCGAAGCAGCCCCGGCTCGGGGCTGTTGCCCATAGCACTGCGCTAAAGAGTTCACAAACTGATAAGAGCTCATTGTTTCGTTCATTCAAACTGATTTTAGTCCCTATTACATGTCTTATACAGGGCCAACACGGACGCGGAGGAGCGTTTTATTCCTTGTTAAGATGGTACTAAAAACAATTCAATGCGATTTGTCCCTTTGAGGTAACGCACACAACTGACACAATCACCAAATCGCACACACGTGATCGAGATTAAGTGTGGTAATTACTGAATGACATCGCGACTGCTAAGTTTTAGAGCTGTCGAGGTACTGCGCCCAACTGAGTCACGTGGAAGTTTATATGATAGTGATAGACATTCGCGTCGAGACGATTGCGTAGCGGCGCCACAACTGCCCAATCCCACACGTTGATTGGGTTTAGTGTGCGAGGATGCGATTCTTTGAACATCTGGTTTCGGCGGGGCGAAGAGTGCCACAACAAAGGAGATGGTGTGCTTTTGCGTTGCGTGCGCGACAGAGATGGTTCACAAGGTGGGGAACCTCCTAAAGTAGCGTGCTTGGCGTGTTAGGCGGTGTTGGGCGCAAGCGCTGGGTGGAGTTTTGGCGGGGAGAGGGCGGTACTCGCGGGGTTAGAAATTGATAATTTGTTGTGAATTGTTTAAGATTTGATGCTCAGCTGAGCAGTTTATTCCTCATTGCGATACTCGACAGCGTGTGTTTCATGCTCACCAACCCTCGATTTTATTTCCACGTTACGATTTCACTTTAGTGCCCTATACGCCTACTTTTTTATATTGTATATTGTAATTGGTTATTGCAAATTTAACCACAGTTAAGTACCACCTGTTGGTACTAATCCAGTGCCGTAACTAAAATTGTTGAGGCATCCACAGCATATCCTAATGGAGCTCTTTTCACGTTGTTAAAAGAGATAATTATACATCCGTAGAAAAAAATATTGACGTCAATTATACTAAAAATAACCTTTCAATTTTTCGTTCACCTACTGCATTTATGGACTACGTTTAGTCAATTATTGCTACAGAATTTAACAGCCTAATAAACATAATTCATTTAAACAAGAATTTTAAATCTATAGGTACCGACCTACAAAAATTTATTTATTTTTATTTCAGAAGCCAGAATTTAGATTTTATCTACCCTTACGAATAAAGAATCATTTTCTAAACGGTAAAAATTAGTAGAATAATTAAAAACCATATCTGAGTTTTTGAAATATTTCTTTTGAAAACTTTGGCAAAGTACAATCTTGATCAAACAATCAAACATGTATTAGATATATGAATTACATTCAGCTGAAGATTCCAAAAAGAAAAAAATTGGTAAGTATACTAGTCAGTAAAATAATTTGCAAATAATGGAAAATTTACAATGAAATGTTAAAATAGCATTGTCACTTGGCGGAATACACATTCCTTCACAGCAGGGTTGCATTAGTAGGTATCACATATTTATATACTTTCTTATATATGACAACAGTTAGTATAAACGATTAAGCAGTTTATTAGATAGGTACAAAAAAAAAGCAGTAGGTAGGTACCTAATAGTATTCTATTACATAAATAATCGTAAATAAAAGCAAAATCAACTAAAAATATATTTTTGTGTTACCGACATTGTATTATATTACCTAGAAATAATCAACGAGAGAGAAGTTGAGCCCTCGAGGCTACCAGGCCGAGTGGGGCCTCTTTTCGAGTGAATTAACGTAGTACTAACATACGCCTGCCATACAACAATTTTTCCAACAACTGAATAGGTAAATACAAAAAACCTACATTTTGTATAGACAGCTGCGAGAAGTCAAGGCGACACATTAATTGCGAGAGGACTAGTATTTATACTACTTATAGTTATAAGTATTCATGACACGTGTGTTTTGCGATCTCTATAATTCTTTAAATTCTACTGAAATTGACATAAGTACAGCGTCATAACAAGGAGGTGTTGGATAAACAAATAAACATTAAAAAAATATTAGCCAACAGTAGGTATAAACAGTACAATGAAATAACCTTGAAACAATTTCCCAAAACTAAACACACTCAGTTGATTATTTTTCTTTGAAAATTTCCACCAATCAAATATTTATATTTCTTTAAATGTTGTCCAATGGCAATCAAGCATTAGTGAATATTTGCACATATACAAATACATCTGTGTTTTGACATGTCAAGCTAAATTTAAAAAATGACAGGAGAATTGTTAGTATTTTTTTACATAGAAAACAGGTAATTGGACGAATGTAGAAGGAAAAGTGCAGGTAGAACTAATTCAACTCGGAAAATAGTTTTGAAGTATATTCCTCTTGCATAATAAGTAATTACCGCATAGAACTATTGAATATTGTTATAATTTGAATCGGATTTTTATCGATTCTGGAAAGTCGCTGCTTTTTGCTATATCCATGCTAAGTCATCTTTCTTTAGTAGGGTTTCTATATTTATTTTTGAGAATCAACATAAAGACATATGAGTAAATTTTAAGTACTTTACTATGTAATTACAGCGATTATATAGGTAGATATATCATAATAAATACCTAGGTATCAACAGATAACTACTTATTCATCAACCCTGCCTCACATAAATGATCGAAATTTGAAAATTATCCACTATACCAACAGTTCCTGATGAAATACTTATAAAAACATGTCCACTGGAGAATTAAAAATAGGTATTTTATATTTTTATAAACTCAGTTATTTACCGGTTCTTTAAAGTTTTGCATACTGTAATGTGGTTTTTGATGCCAATGTATTACCGTACAGGTTTCTTCCAATAATTTCTTTGAACTAAGCGTTTCAACATAGAAGGAAAGAGTCGATAGTAAACACTCTAGGTACCTAACATTTTCAGTACCTATATAAAATCCAATTTTATAAAAATACATAATGCTATTTAAATCATAATTTGCGCATAGAAACTGTGCATTTTTTTTAGTTATTATTATGTTATAACAATTCCAAATATATGGCTATGCATTGGCTCTTAATAAATAAAAAGATATATTAAATACGATTACTATTTCAAAAATATAGAAGATGAAATGTACAGTTTAAAGAATTAGAAGGTGTTAACTGTTCATTCGTTAATATTCAAGGGATATTTTTTATTGAAATTACTGCAGTTTTAATATTTTTATGGATGTAAAGTGCTTTAAAAAAACGTGATCGAGATGGATTTGAACGAGATTTTGTCTTCCGACTGCATTCCGGTGACTATTCAATACTATAACATATAAACCAATCACATGGCAGACATTTGCTTTTTTCAACCAATAGCAGCAGTACCTATATCACTGAATATTGGGCACCATGCAAAATATTCACAAAACAATGTACGTACTCAAAAAATAAATAGCCTTGTTGCGAAGTATCGCTTAGAAACGATGTTCTGTCCTTAGTGATATCGCAAGGTTACGTAACACTAAACCCCATCACACTGTGTGGCTTGTTTTAAAAATTTTAAAATGTTGTGTTTTGGAAGTATTCCGCTGACTTTAATTGAGAATGAATAATTATATTAATTGTTGGATTATTTTTCAATAAAGTTAATCGTTATGTATTAATATTGTTAAATAGTCGTCCCAAATACCACTCGAAGTGGATACTTATATATTTTTTAAATATTTTGCCATTTCCATAGAAATTATTGCAAATTTCACTCAACAAAATCACATTTAAATGTCACTCGCCTTCGGCTCGTGACATTTTTGATGTGATTTTGTATCGTGAAATTTAAACAGAATAATTTACATGGAAACGACAAAATATTTGCCAAAAATATATCCACTGCTTGTGGTATTACCCTTGATTATTCCATCGCTCTCTCCAGAATTCAGCTCGGTCGGCCACTTAAGTTGTCAGTTATCAACTGTCAAATAATGTGTATCTTTTAGAAACGTTATTTATTTTATTCGTGTGTAGGTACATCATTCTGAATAAAATAGTTCTTTTAAATGGTTTTTACTACTGAGCTACAAGTTTTTATGTAAAAAGTGAGGCTGTGTGTAAGTATACGCAATCCATAAAATAAGTTATGACATGACTTTCAAAAATTGCTGTTTGACGCAAGGCCACTTGATATCGAATTTTTAACGCTTTAATGAAGTACCTAATTAACTATTATATCTGATTTTTATAAAATATTGTCAAAACCAAATCCACTAATATTAATTTGACTAGAAAATTCTTCATATTTGCATTTAGAATTGTGTTGTCTATTTTTGGTAATGTTAAATTACAAGGAAAATCAAAAACTTAATTGATTACTATGCCAGATACCATAAAATATTGAATTTCACTTTTATTGCTGTCATTCTGTGTTTTACCAGAAAAACAGTTCAGTTTTAAATAGTAATTTGTATACCAAAGCACTGACGTTTAACTTTTTATAACAAATGTGGATTTATTAGTTGCCGAGGCAAATAAACCACATGAGGAATAAAAGGGAACTTCAGTGCCGAAGAGTACATTATGTTTTTTTAAATCCAAAAATCCTGAATAACAACATTTTACTCAATTTGTGTAGGTTATGTTGACGTCGTTTGACGTTTACCTGTCACCCAGCCACCTAAAAAGAGTCGTAAAACAATTGATTACTTCACTGCCGATTTCTGGTATTTTAATGACGATTTCAGCGTTCTTCACTGCCGATTCAAAAAAACATATATAAAGCTTTTAGTATTGTTTTTTACGTTTAATTGTACTTTGTGGATTAATAGTTCGTGCTTCCTGATGACACGAAAGAAACTGTATAGACACCTTATCTAGATGTCACTTTTAGCTATTTAGCTTACTTGTTTTTAAAATACATCTTTAAAGTTGTAAGTTGTGCGTAGGCGTCCTAGTTCTTCTAATATATAAGTAGTATTGCACATAATCAAAAAATACAATTGATTTTATATTTGGTAAGCAGATGTGATCAGGAAAAGGTACAATGACAATCCCAAACAAAAATTAGCGATGGAGGATGGAGCACAGGTTAAGTATTAATACTTGAACAGAAAATTGGTTCAAATCTGATTTTAAGAAGGTTTCTAGACGATTCTCGTGTCAGAACTTAATTAATAACTTTTTATTTAGAGTTGCAGTCCATCAAGTTGTTACAAGCCGATCTAGAGAAAAAGAAAAAGTGCAATATAAAAAGTGAAATCCGCAAACTATGGTTAAATCTCGCCCACTGATGTGGCTATAAAAATATAATAAGCTACAGCTATAAAGTACGTTAGAAAAACCTTTATTACTTTCATTAAATTTTAATAAAACGGTACCAAACTTTTGAATGCGCTTACCTATACACCGCAAAACATGCGATCCAAAAACACTTTAAAAACCACACTGTATTCACGCAGACTGTGGTAGTTAAATAGACAAAAAGTTACATTTGCACAAAGTTTGCTAAGACGTGTGGTTTAAATAATCGAAATATCTGATATGTTTAAACTGGACAACCCTTTCCAACAATGAAAAACCGTTCAATGACAAAATATCTTCATAAGTCCGATACATCATTAGTATTACTACTTCGGTTGCAGTAATTTAGGGTTATACAGTTTATTTTTTTTACCTTAGAACTGTTCTGATTGAATTTATGATTATAGGAGACCTTAACTGGCGATCATCAACCAAGAAAAATAGGAGAAAATGCTGGATTGTAACAAGATAAATAATTAAATAATAAAAACATAACCATCTGATAGCGATTTTAATTTTGATATCAATAATGTACTAGGTGTCGGTTCTCAAACCCCAACATAGGAATTTAATATTGCATTGAACGTTTTTGCTGACTCCTGATAGTCAATTCAATTCAAAAGAAAGGTAATGGTGTCAATAGAAAGATAAAATTATTGTGTATGAAATAATGCTAATAATACTAGTATTTACCTGTATAATAATGGAATAACACCTAAAACTCGAATGCGCAATGTTGATTGCCTATGTTCGACTTTGAGAGTGGACACCCGGTATAGTTTGAGGCATTTCAGCTCATGATAAAGTTGTTACAACGGGAAAAATTAAAAAAGCCAACTGGATATATGTTTATATTCTTAAACAGCAATTTCAAACTGTAAACGAAAACTTTTGCCCTTAAACTCGCATTGTAAAATTGTTAGTTTGATTGAAAACAATACATTTTCATTGGAAAAAATCTACAATAAACTTTTAAAATTTGTATTTGGACGATGACCGATTCTTAGGTGTAAAACTGTGTTTTTACTTAAGGAGTACATTTATTAATACTACTTAGATAACAAATGTCAGCAATAATTGACAAATTTCGAAAACATAAAGTTACAGGTACCTTTAAGTATCTATAGGTTTCTATGATATATGTGACTTAGACGATTTCATATTCGCCCATTCTATTACAAAGTTGTTTAAACATATTGTCTTAATGTCTTTTAATTAGTATATTTTCTTAATTCACAGCCATTGTCAGATATAGCCATTCTACGAAATAAATAAAAATCGGAAATTGTGACCAGAACATGAGATCTGTGACAGCTATTAAAAATAACTGCAAGATGTACCTTTTAATACGCAAAATATTGTAAATGCATTATGGAAGCTAGAATAAAACTTGAAACCATAGTAAAAATTGAGCTGTGTCAAGGTTTAAAACCATTCTTGTTAAGCAGATAACTACAGATTGTGTTCTATGAATATATAGCTAAACATGTACTAAGTATACTGGACTTTTAAAATTAAGTTTCTTTGTTTTTCCTTTTTGGGGAGAGGAGAGGACGCTAAAAAAGTGGCGTCCCGCTAATGGAGTTTTAAGGTTGCCAAAATGCAATCAGCCTGCAAAGTGTCAAAACTAATTACGCTAATAAGCAGTTAATCAACGCGGTCATGGTTTGATTTATTGTTGTGGATCGTCCTCGTATAAACACCTTGATAATGTGACCGTACCCATATACACATTAACGTCTTCGGTAAATTAATTTTAGGTTACCTCTTATTCACAATGCCCGACTAACAAGCGTGTGGCAGCAGTGGCTGGTCGTAACTCATGGGTCTATCTGAGAAGTTGCAGCTACCAAATAAATCATTAAACTGGGGAATCCTTTTAACTTTAATAGACTCGCATGTGATTTTGAATAGAGTTGAGGAGGGTGAAATTGTCAAATAAGCACGTCCACACCGTTCGTACAAAAGCTTATGATAGTTTTTATAATTTGAGCATTTAAATTAGAAACAATATATTTTTCACATTTTCTTATATTTCATTTGATTGAATGTATTATTTTCATTGTTCAATAGATTAGATATTTTAATTACCCTTAGTTTCATTGTCAATTGAACAAGATAAAGGTTTCAGAAAACTTAAACACTGTGCTACTTTTTAATGGAGATAAATTTAATAGAGAAATACTTAAAGCGAAATTATTAATAACATTTATTTCGCATTTCATATCAGATAGTAAAGAAATCGTTATCTTTCTTATTAACCAGTTTTCAATAATAAATTCAAGAGAATGCTCCATCCCTCAATGTTATTCTATTTGCACGTAGATACCTATATTTATATTACCTATAGACGAGAACTTAATCCACAATTTTAAACTGCAAATTGTTTGCAAAAAAAAATATGATAAAGACAATTTTGTTAATAGAAAGGAATTTCGTTGTTAAAACATTTACTAATATTAAAAAGGAAATTCTTTGCTTCTAAGCACATTTTGCACGTTCTACGCATCTACGCCAACTCAAGGAGTTTAGTCCTTTTGAGTCTTCACACAATTCATGATTATCAAGCTTCAACATTTTCTATGACGGTTCTTACACCAAGGTCGCTATTTTCATATTTCATTTTAAAGACAATTATTGTTTACAGTTATTCGTCATTGTCTAGTAAACTTGAACGGTCTGGCAATGGGTTCACTTTAATAATAAATTTCTCAGTAGTACCTCTTGCCATAATTGAGTATCTTCTTTAATTAATACGAAGACACTATATTAAATAGTGAATTTCAATGAAGCTGAAGAAGGAATCAAAGTAAAACAGGTTCGATCAAGAATTAAGAACAAGTACTAATAATAGTGAGTTTAGAAACCAACAATAATTAATTCTGTTCCGTTTTCGTAATTCGCCAAAGTGAAATAGTTATTTACATTACAAGTGCGGTAGGTCGAATTTTACAGCGCGAGGTTTTAATTTTGAATAAATTTTCAATAAAACCGAGCGCTTCCAAGTGCCTAACGCACCGAGTATTGAATTAAATTTTTTGGCCGACCTATATTTTTTTAACATTTTCTATAAATTCATGACTTCGCTTTCGAATATCAAGCCATCAAGCAAGCTGACATCAGTAAATGTTGTAGTTGACACTTCGAAACGTCAAAATTCAAAGTCGTAAATATCAATTTTCCTTATTTCTCCTAAACGCAACTGAACGATAAAATACTAGTCATTTTACCTCATCGCGGTGCGACAAAGCACTGACTAACTATAAAATCGTAGTTACGGTGAACGTCAACTGTGCATGAATGTGTTGTTTACATGTCACGAGGCCAAAAATAGCTATTTATGCAACAAGTGCTAAAAGTTGAGGTTTATGCACGAGACACCACTTTTAGCACGAGTTGCATACAATATTTTTTCTACGACTTTAAATTTACTGTTATTAATCCATAAATGCCGATTTAACAAAGGTTTGCATCTACGACAGTTATAATTTATGTCATAATAAACAGTAGGCCTTGACGCGCAGGTGAATGTTTGTGGAGCCAGTACTGTCAAAGTCAGTTATCAAAGGTAAGTATTAATACTACTCCGTATTCATTAGATAACGCATTAATTATTTAAAAAACACTCTACCTCTAATGCAAGAAGTAACTAGAATAACTTTACAACTTCACTTCCAGTTCAAAATTGTGGTTTATAACCTCACTTCACTTTATACCGCACATGCGCTAAAAGTAAACAGCTGATCTCTTTAAACACGCTAAATGATAAAACGTCATTTTTAGTGACACAAGCTAGTGCTAAAAGGCCTACTTTTAGTAGTGGTCGTAGAAGATAGTATTATGATGAATGTCCTGGCAAAAAATGTATTATTAATACAATTTTTACAATGTGAAATAAAAAAAATAAGAAAAATGACTTATCTGCTGTAAAATTTAGAATTTTTTGATCTATTAGTTTGTATAATGTTCATCTTGCTGATATTTTAAATTTCCACTGTAGTGAAATACCCAAGTAAAATGTCATGAATTGCATTAAAAGACATATAAAATAATTTTAAACAGCTTTAGGGCATATTATAGACGTAAAATTAGGGCAGAATATATATGGCTGTTGTAGTAGCAAGCAATTAACGGCAAATAGCATAGAAGCTCAATTCAATGGCATTCTAAAAGTCTCAAGGTAGGTATTATCTATCCACATCTTATTTTCAGTAGGGGCGGCTGTGATTCGTGGCTTATAAGGTTGGCTGTAATGGTTGTTATCGTGTAAAAACCTAATATAACCTGCAAATGGCAAACTGTCATAATAATGAAACAGTGTTGTTATGTGGTCTGGTTACTTTAATAGGACCCTTTGAAAGTCTGAGTTACTTTCTTGGTTTATTTGTTTGTTTATTATGGACAAGGTCTAGGCATGCGGAGTACTAGGTACCTTAGACAACGACTGCTTTAGCCATATGGTCAAACTCCTAATTATAATTTTGCTGAGACTAAGGAGTTTCAACCCTAGCAAGGGATCTTTTACATGCTACACATCGTAGTAACATGGGACCCACGGCTTTACATCACTTCCGAATGATGACATTCTGTAGAGGTTTTCATCCACATTTTTTATTTTTAAAAATCTCACGAAACCGGGAATCGAACTCGCGACCCTACGATCAGTAGTCAGGATGCTTACAACTGAGCTACCTGCCCCGGCTTGTCATTTGGTAATTAATATCAAAATGCCAAAAACAATTCATGTCAAAACCGGACTTCCTGTAAAACGAACATTGGATACGATTCTGAAAAATAGTCCCAACCTCTACCGGTCCCCGCAGTAGTAGTAGGCCAAAAGGCCTTAATTTTTGGGGTAATGATTTTGATAGTCAGACAAATCCTCAATATTACTATTTATCTATACTTGCAGATCTCTGAACGTATAGTGTGGGCTATTTCAAAATTATCAGTGAAAAAATGTTTAGAAAAATCATCTGGCAGATGTCCTAAAGACAAGAAACAACAAAATTATTCGTTTTGTGAATATCTACAACTACAAATTTGGATTTTCAATTAAAAAAATGAATACTTTACTTACTGACATACGCTAAGGAACTATTGGAATATAAGGGTGGGCAAGACATGAATATGGGAAAAGATTTACAGTTTTGGATGGGATTTGGTTTTGGTTTTTTAGAAAGGTGTGACTTGTTACTGACGCAACGACAGCGACTATACAATAAAATTATGAATGGCGAACTTTGCAAAAATTGGGTGACCAATCAGCTACATCCTGATCTAGCCAAATAACCGGGAACATGTGTAGTGGTTATGGATAATGCATCACATCATTCGATGCAGGTAGACAAACCGCCCACATTTTCTTCTAAATCAGATGAAATGCGGGAATGGCTGATTAATCAAGAATTCAAAATTGTGGACAAAATTACAAAAAGAAACTTTGGAATTTATATAAACCTTTTTGAAATAACCTCGAAAACGGTATGTAATTGGCGAAATATTGAAGAGTATGGTCATGAAGGTACTTCGACTTTCTCCATATCATATCTGAGATAAAACAATCCAGCGGCGGCTGTATTCAAGAGGTGTTATACTCCTAAGTATTTTGAAAAAAGTGCACACCTTTACTGGATGCTACTCGTCTCTTTTAACTAAATTGAGAGAAAATATTAAACTGAAATGCAGAAGAATGCCTAGCCACAGTGTGATGCTGCAGCATGACAATGCGTCAGCTCACACTTGCGTTGCAGCAACTTCAAAAGTGGTCGAATTCGGTTATCAAATATAGCCACAACCACCATATTCACCCGATTTGGCACCCTCTGACTTCCATTTATTTATTAACTGAAGAATTATTTACGTCGAAGGTCAAAAGTGCAGTTAGCCAGTGGACGGAGGAGCAAAATGCAGACTTCTATAAAGACGGGATTGGAAAGTTGAAGCATTTGCAAAGAGAATATATAAGTAGCTGTACAAAACGTATTAAAATAAAAAGCAAGTTCATCTTTGAGAAAGGCAAAACTTTTCTAGGCTCTATCGTATCATTATTATTAAATGCATATTAGAGCTAGGTATATCTTCGAGTTGAATAACTAATCTACAATAAGGAGCTCAAGCTCTCCCGAAAACTTTCTTATCGTTAGTTAAAATTAACTTATTATTTTTTTATCAAAATTTACTGTAATTACGAGTTTTTTCAATAAAACTCTTTTGCAACATTTTTACTGCAGATATAATATAATACAGTTTCATTCTACTAGAGAGCACTAAATATTAGCTGTTGAATTAGATTAAACACAATCAAAGTAAATAATGTGGCTTTAATATGTTGCCAGTTTAGTAAAAGAAGTTTAGCGTTATAAAATCGTTATTTCTCATTTTGTCTGGTAATAAGGAATGATAACGATAGATCGCATTCGAATCGAATTACGCTCCCCCGTACCTATACAAACAACACATTCAACAACTATCAATCTACGTTAAAGCTAACTTTACCAGTGAATGTAAATCCATCATAGCTTCGTGAAAAATCTTAAGTGCGATTGGGGTTTGAACTTACGTCTGCTGTATTCCAAACGAGCACTTGTTCAACGCATCTAGTCAAGCAACCTATATTATGTATTATACAAGGTGTCTCTAAAATTGTGGGCATAACTTAACCACCGAGAGCTAGCAACAAAATAGGATGATTTAGTTTAAATTATTTAACTTATGAAAAGCGCTTAGATCAGTAGCGATTATATTTGATATGGATATGGTATCTTTAATATGATATATTGGTATTATCTGAATGCTACTAGTGCCTGAAACACAAATGTGATAATACATAACAAAGTATATCTAAATTAATAAGCCGGGTACTTGCATATTGTAGAAACCGACATACTTTACTATTTTTTTCTCGTAAATATGGGTATTTGTTATAATTTTGACATAATAATAAAATCCTCGCATACATTAAAACAAATTGATCTAGTAGTCTTGAATGATAAGAAATAAATGGCCTAAAAACAAAATTGACGCGAAGATTATTATGAGAAAGTAAGAACACTATACTTACTTATGTACCAAGAACATTATGAAGATGATTATGCCCGAGGGCTATCAACCTCAAGTAATGCCCGTAGTGCATACAAAACATCAAGTCTTGTTAATGTTTCTTGATAACCTAAATAAGGGATTAAAAAGCTTTTATTGTATGATTAACCATTGCAGTGTACACATTGACTCATCAAGGTACGTAATTGGTCAGAAATTTGACGCTAATGATGAGCGGGCGTTATGAATTATATTTCAATGCCCCAGCTGTTATTGTTTTTTTATATATTTCGTATTACACGTATAAACAAAAAATAATTAACTACTGAGACATAAATACATTTTTAGTAAATCCTTAATGTGGCCGCCATTTACATAATGTCGTCATAGAGGCTGAGTGCTGGGTGTCCCTAGCTCAAAAATTATTCTTTGTGCTTATAGTGCTATAATACACTTTGGCGTTTAAGGCT